>QJPP01007533.1:0-304447 GCA_003996215.1 Jaltomata sinuosa
AGAAAAATAAACAACTGAAAGAATTTGCGGAAAACATTAACAATATGAAACAACCTCCCCAGAACCTAGTCTAAGCCGGTACAATAGCTTCTACAAGATGAGCTTATAACATAAAATGGACACAACCTCCACCATAGAATGAAGTAGGAGCTGCTGGAAGATCACCGCAATCCTGAACCTGTGAAACATCACCAACCCTGCAACCGAACTACACCAAAAAGGTATAGCAACAGTAGAGACAATACAAACACATGTATTGGTAGGCGTCATCGGTCGACCCGAGTCCATTCCTACCATCATATAAGAAAATAGGGAAAACATGAAATAAACATTATAGCTCCCTCCTTCACCTTTAACCTTGACCCTGTCACCTAGACTTTCCAAGTCACCTTGTCACCTAGACTTCCCAAGTCACCTTGTCACCTAGACTTCCCAAGTCACCTTGACATGTAGACTTCCCAAGTCACCTTGTCACCTAGACTTCCCAAGTCACCTTGACACGTAGACTTCACAAGTCACCTTTAACCTTTACCCTAGTCAACTACCTTGACTAAATATTCAGACTTAACCCGGCTAACTGCCCAACCAAACCACTTATACCCGTAGTATTACTAACTAGTGTCCGGCCCTTTCCGGACCTCTCGGACAACTTCCCATCCCTGTTATAACAACCAATCACTACAACCCCAGACTTTTCGTCGTACTCCCAATTGACCAATCACATGGAAATCACCTAGCAACCATTGACACATTCAATGACAACAACATAGTTATATCTAAATCCCTTTCGAATCCCGAAACTCGGACCCTCCAAGGATCCTCTAACCACACCTAAGTGTTCAACCGGGTACCTGGTCTACCCCAAGACCCATCCTTACCTCATTAATCACAAATAAACCTTGACCGTCATTAGTATACTTAATGACAATAAATTGTGAACTCATAACCTCTTTTACATAGTCCTAACCCACTCGGTTTCCCCCTAACACATCTAGGTGTTAACATGACAACCCGGTCTACACCAAGACCAACTCTTAATTAACATCATAACCCGGTCTACACCAAGACCAACTAATAACGTGATATAACAACCCGGCCTACACCAAGACCAATCTCATAACATGATATAACAACCCGACCTACACAAAGACCAACTAATAACATGACAACCCACTAATAACATGACAACCCGGTGTACACCAAGACCTACTAATTAACATGATATAATAACCCGGCCTACACCAAGACCAATCTCATAACATGATATAATAACCCGGCCTACACCAAGACCAACTAATAACATGACAACCCGATCTACACCAAGACCTACTAATTAACATGATATAATAACCTGTCCTACACCAAGACCAATCTCATAACATGATATAAAAACCCGGCCTACACCAAGACCAACTAATAACATGACAACCCAGTCTACACCAAAACCTACTAATTAACATGATATAATAACACGGCCTACACCAAGAACAATCTCATAACATGATATAACAACCCGGCCTACACCAACATCAACTAATAACATGACAACCCGGTCTACACCAAGACCTACTAATTAACATGATATAACAACCCGACCTACACAAAGACCAAACTCAGCAGATATATTGAGATTCCCGATCACTCAAGGACCACCATCGAATATCACAATTCAATAAAAATAGCCTGGTCCACTCACAGAACCAATAACAATCAATGCAATACAACAATATCAATGCAATGCACCAGTACCAATGCGATGATGCAGTAACATAAACCCGTACCAGGCGTGGTACCCGAGCCAACCAAATAGTAACATGTACCAGGCGTGGTACCCGTGCCAACTGTTTGTTAGACCTGTACCAGGCGTGGTACCCGAGCCAACCGAATGTTATACCTGTACCAGGCATGGTACCCGAGCCAATCGAATGTCAATAATCCACAGTCAAATGCATGGACAAACAACTTGTAAACTAATAAGCAAATACCATTCAAATCACAGACTCTAAAATAGAAACCTTAGACATTCTACACAACTTCCCTAAGCAATGTTATTCATACAATCACTAAGATATGAGTACAAGAATATACAACATTCACAGAAATCGTAAACCATCACCTACCTCTATTCTGGGTATATAGTTGGACCTTGACATTCGTCTGAAGACTAAACACACTTACCCTTGTTTACACATAATGAACGGTTTCCCCTTTTTAACATAATTTAACCACTCCATTAATCCAGGACATACATATATAACAACAATACGAGTTTTTACCCCTAGCCTTTAGCAAACAATGATTTTTTAACATGCCTCTCGCATTCTCGAAACCTCACCTAGGAGTTTCCCATTTTATCCCCACATAGTTGTCCTTGCAATTCCCGATCCCCCAAAACTTCCCAACGTCCTAGTACCTAAGTCTATCATTTTTAGCATACCAAGACAACATAAATAGCCCCAAACAATTATCAATAACCCATAACTCAAATTCAACCAATTTCTAGCACATACATAACCAAACCTGAATCCACCAGACTCCGTTCCCGGAGGCCTAAAACATGGATTCTCCGTTTCACTATACAAAAGTATGGAAAGTAAACAAGTCTAACTACTCATGAAAACCTAGCCTACCTGGATGCCAAGCAGCTGCAACCGTGCATTTCTGGCTCCGTGGAGGCATTCTTGGCGGTCCTATAGGCCCGAATCCGTGGTTTCGCGTCCATTTCGCTAGAATCCCTCCTCCGCATGACTCCCAAGCCTTGGAGAAGCCTAGGAGGGTTTTTGGAATAACTCCCATCTGTTCTTGGGGCTGAAGGGAAGAGAATGAAATTAAAATCCCGTTTTCTTGGTTTTTCTAATCCAGTCGCTCTGCTATAGCGATCCCTGCTCCGCTATAGCGTTCCCTCTATAGCGGATAACTCCCACAATAGCCGTCTTAGGCGGTGTTGACCGCCCTGACCACCGCAATAGCGGTATTTTCCACCGCTATAACGGAGGCCCCTACCGCGAACGGTTGCGCTCGTCAAGGACAGAATGTCTGGAAATCTCCCAATTTTTGCAATTTTACAACACACTTATTTTTTCAATGTTCCGGAACAACCCCTTCACGTCAACCTCAATTTTGGGAGTTCTACTTACCCGAATTCGATTCCAAAAAGTCCCTCGGACTCCTCTATGACTTAGCTACAAGGAAAACTAGCTCAAAATAAGACATTTAACCCAATCCTTTCCCGGATTGTCCTAGACCATACCTCGCTCAAAAACGCTGAGACTAGCGTAGCCCATAATTTTCAACTCCCAAACCCGGAATTTTTCCAACCAGAAACTTGGCACGAATGGTTTACCCGTAACGACGAACCCAGTCATTAAAAATTCAAGAACCTATTTCAATTTCAAAGTTCTCAAATTCAAGTTAATAATCTAATTCAAGAACATTATTCTAAATTCAAGAACCAACCTAATTCTAGTTCAAAAAACCATTCCTAAAGTTGAAAACTAATTCTTAACTCAAAACTAACAATTTAAACTAACAATCTTAACTTAAAAAATCTTAGATTCAAGAACCTAATTCAAAAGGTTAAAGTTAAATACTAATTTAAGATTCTAAAACAAAATCCAAAACTAATTCAAGAACCTATTTCTAATTCAAAGTTCTCAAATTCAAGTTAATAATCTAATTCAAGAACATAATTCCAAATTCAAGAACCAACCTAATTCTAGTTCAAAAAATCATTCCTAAAGTTGAAAACTAATTCTTAACTAAAAACTAACAATTTAAACTAACAAGCTTATCTTAAAAAAGCTTAACTTAAAAATACTTAGATTCAAGAACCTAATTCAAAAGGTTAAAATTAAATACTAATTCAAGATTCTAAAACAAAACAAAAACTAATTCAAGAACCTATTTCAAATTCAAAGTTCTCAAATTTAAGTTAATAATCTAATTCAAGAACATAATTCCAAATTCAAGAATCAACCTAACTCTAGTTCAAAAAATCATTCCTAAAGTTAAAAACTAATTCTTAACTCAAACTAACAATTTAAACTAACAATCTTAACTTAAAAAAGCTTAACTTAAAAAAACTTAGATTCAAGAACCTAATTCAAAAGGTTAAAGTTAAATACTAATTCAAGATTCTAAAACAAAATCCATTACTAATTCAAAAACCTATTTTAAATTCAAAGTTCTGAAATTCAAGTTAATAATCTAATTCAAAAACATAAATCCAAATTCAACAACCAACCTAATTCTAGTTGAAAAAATCATTCCTAAAGTTGAAAACTAATTCTTAACTCAAAACTAACAATTTAAACTAACAATCTTAACTTAAAAAAAACTTAAATTCAAGAACCTAATTCAAAAGGTTAAAGTTAACTACTAATTGAAGATTCTAAAACAAAATCCAAAACTAATTCAAGAACCTATTTCAAATTCAAAGTTCTCAAATTCAAGTTAATACATAGATTCAAGAATATAATTCTAAATTTAAGAACCAACTTAATTCTAGTTCAATAAATCATTCCTAAAGTTGAAAACTAATTCTTAACTCAAAACTAACATTCTTAACTTAAAAAAGCTTAACTTAAAACAACTTAGATTCAAGAACCGAATTCAAAAGCTTAAAGTTAAATACTAATTCAAGATTCTAAAATAAAATCCAAAACTAATTCAAGAACCTATTTCAAATTCAAAGTTCCCTTCAAGTTAATATCTAATTGAAGAACCTAATTCCAAATTCAAGAACCAACCTAATTCTAGTTCAAAAAATCATTCCTAAAGTTGAAAACTAATTCTTAACTAAAAACTAACAATTTAAACTAACAAGCTTATCTTAAAAAATCTTAACTTAAAAATACTTAGATTCAAGAACCTAATTCAAAAGGTTAAAGTTAAATACTAATTCAAGATTCTAAAACAAAACCCAAAACTAATTCAAGAACCTATTTCAAATTCAAAGTTCTCAAATTCAAGTTAATAATCTAATTCAAGAACATAATTCCAAATTCAAGAATCAACCTAACTCTAGTTCAAAAAATCATTCCTAAAGTTAAAAACTAATTCTTAACTCAAACTAACAATTTAAACTAACAATCTTAACTTAAAAAAGCTTAACTTAAAAAAACTTAGATTCAAGAACCTAATTCAAAAGGTTAAAGTTAAATACTAATTCAAGATTCTAAAACAAAAACCCAAAACTAATTCAAGAACCTATTTCAAATTCAAAGTTCTCAAATTCAAGTTGATAATCTAATTCAAGAACATAATCCAAATTCAAGAACCAACCTAATTCTAGTTGAAAAAATCATTCCTAAAGTTGAAAACTAATTCTTAACTCAAAACTAACAATTTAAACTAACAAACTTAACTTAAAAAACTAAGATTCAAGAAATTAATTCAAGTTAATAATCTACTTCAAGAACCTATTTAAAATTCAAAGTTCCCAAATTCAAGTTAATAATCTAATTCAAGAACCTAATTCCAAATTCAAGAACCAACCTAATTCAATAACATACATAATTCAAGTTCAAAAAAGAACCTAAACTAAGGTTCACAAGCTAATAGCAAGCATTACCTAAACTAAGGTTCACAAACTAATAGCAAGTCTAAACTAAGGTTCACAAACTAATTAGCAAGCCTAAACTAAGGTTCACAAACTAATAGCAAGCCTAAACTAAGGTTCACAAACTAATAGCAAGCCTAAACTAATTAAAGTCATAAATTAAGAATATAATCTAAAAAAGGAATTTTTCATTATCAATTTTTCATATATCAATTTTCACTATCAATTTCTCAAAATCCTAGTTTAGAATTCAACAACAACAACATATACACCCTAGTATAGAATTTAACAACAACAACATACCCTAGTCTAGAATACACTATCAATTTTCAAAAAAATATATATCCAAATTAAACCCTAACCTTCAAATAAACAAAATAACTAACCTCAAAATCGGAGGAGGTTGGAGGAAGAAGGCTGACGGTGGAGGGAGCGGAGGTGGAGGGACCGGCGGTGGAGGGAGAGGGGGAGCAAGTGGTGGAGGAGAGGAGGAGAAGAGGAGAGGAGGAGAGAAAAAGAGAAAGAGACCCGACGGGGTCTCTGTATAATTAAAGAAGCGATGGACAGCGTCGCTTCTGTCCATCGCTTTTTTAAATGAGTTTACCGCGTATTGACCAAAAAGCAATGGACAAAAGCGACGCTGTCTGTCGTTATTTTTAGATATAAATTGAAAATTAAAGAAAGCGACGAACAATGTCACTTTTTTAAAAGTTATTTTTTAATTTTTTTTAATAATTGTGACACTGTCCGTCGCTTATGATAAAAAATAAAAATTAATTATTTGTATATAATTTTGGTGCAAAAATTCACCAAAAAAAGTGACTGACCTAGAGACGTTGTCCGTCGCTTTTGTAAAAAAAAATTATAAATTAAAAAAAATATAAAAGCGACGGACAGCGTCGCTTTTTCCGTTGCTTTTCAGGAGCAACGCCGTCTGTCGCTGTGATGAATCTTCCGATCATCTTTGCATTTTCGCATTTATTGCACTGTTAGAGCCTTCCTATAGCGTCCCCAAGTCATTTATGGCTTTCTGGGACCAATAATTCGGTGCCCTGGTCGTTCGTTTGGTCGTTTTAGCCGTTCGCCTGTTTTAGAGCTTTAAACTTAGAATATCGTTTACTTTAGTCAACATTCTTAGCTAACATACTTGGAATTGAATTCTGACACTTTCATTAGCTCTGGAGCGATGAGTTTGGTCTAGTTGGACCTTTAGTTGAGGCATGGGAACTTTCGGTGTGGGCTTTGTGTGATTTTCTCAGTTTTCAGGTCATTTGGAGCTGAAAGTGTAACTTTGGGTGATTTTAGAGGATCAGAGTGTCAGATTTGAAATCCGATGATTCCATCTGCTCTGAAATATTGAGTTTAGGCTAGGAAGATGGTTAGTTTTGGTTCCGGGTGAGTCAAACTCATTTCGAGCGTTTGAGTTCCTTTTCGTTAGTGTTGACTTGGGTCAACATTTCTCCAAAACAACCTCGTATGGAAGTTTCGTTGATTACGTTGAGTCCAGAATGTCATTTCCACTCTATTAGCACTATTAGTTATTGAATATCGGTTTCCGATTGTGCCCGGAATGCCCTGTCGAGTTGTATAAAAAGTGCAAAAAATCAGCTGCGGACAACATCTATTGATTGCTGTCATTTCGTTTTTTCCAGCCTTTCTCCTCACATTTCTCACTCTAAAACTCAAAATAAGATGTCTCAAAAAACCTTCCAAGGGTGCCCGGGCACAACCAAATCTAATATAGTAGTAAAAACATCTCAGATTCTCGACAAAGCCGATCCTGATATCATTTCAAATCAGTAAGAAAACTCAACTAGCACTCCGACCCGGTCGAGTCTAGCAATAATAGTAAATCATGATAAAACCATATCTTTAACCTTCTTTTACCCCAAGAAGATCCACGTATCAAGTCAAATCATTTCTAAATCCAATTTCATTAAAAATGCGCCCCCGGGGCTATGCAAAGTTTAGAAAATTAGTTTTCGCAGGCTCGAAGCCAAAAACCATAATAAAACGTGGAAAAACCTCTTTATATGCATGTAAATGATATGATCAACCAAAATAGCTGCCCGGTAGCTCACAATCAACCTAACGGTTCTGCACAGACTCCAAAGCTACTCAACAAGCATAACCAGCCTAGAAGGATATTTCTATGTCCGAGACTCGCGGACAGTCCCAATAATCCCATCTTCTATGTTCCAGAGTTAACAAGACCTCACGGGATCACAAGGGTAATAAATATATCAACTAATAGGAATACTACACACAATGGAGGAAAAAAATAGAATGAATTATGGAAAAACGGTCAAGGTATGTGGTACCAACCTAATAACCCAACCCAAGGATGCAAACTAATACAATTTTACCCGATATATGCGAAGTCTAGGGAGTTAAGTCGTAACCTACCTATCGTCCAATGACAAGCTGTGGGAATGATGATATCTGACGCCGAGCTACTCAAGAAGCTCCGAACGAGAATCAAACTATCAAATTTATGAATAAAATGTTAAGACGAGTCTAACGAAACCCATATTGCTACAATTATAGCTGGGTTGATATCCGGGTCAAAAGCGGTCCCACGAGGCTCGCATTCCAAAACCAAAAACAAAAAGAACCACGATAACCCCAACGATGCCAAAATGGCATACTCCAAATTTGAGCACAATTGGACAAGGGAAGGGCACCAAAACAGCCCGCCCAAGTTGGGGATTAAAGAATGCAAATTTCAAAAATAAAAACGGAAATTGGGTAAGAATTACTTACCAAAATGATGGAAAATCAACCCAATATGGATAAAACTTCACACCCACGAACATGCACAAGCTTAGGGGACAGAATCTATCACAAAATCCAACCTTTGGATGAGCATCAATGGTGGAATTAAGAGAAAAACCGAAGAAGGCAAGTTGGGGAAGATGACTTACCAAGAGACGAAGAACTATGGATAATCAATGAACAAATAATTCCCCAAGGTTTAGAATTGAATTGGAGAAAAATGATGGAGAGAATTTTGAGTTTTAGAGTGAGAAAAGTGAGGAGAAGGGCTGGAAAAAAATGAAATGACAGCAATACATAGCTGCTGTCCGCAGCTAATTTTCTGCACTTTTTAGAAAACTCAACGGGACATTTCGGGCATAATCGGAAACCGATATTCAAACACCAATAGTGCTAATAGAGTAAAAATGATGTTTTGGACTCAATGGAATCAATGAAACTTCCATACGAGGTCATTTCGTAGAAATGTTGACCCAAGTCAACACTAATAAAAAGGAACTCAAAGGCTCGAAATGAGTCCGACTCACCCGGAACCTGAACCAACCATCTTTCCAGCCCAAACTCAACATTCCGGATTTGATGGAATTGTTAAATTTTGAATTCAACACTCCGATCATCAAAAGTCACCCGAAGTTACACTTTAAACTCCAAATTGCCTGAAAACTGAGAAAACCACACAAAACCCACACTGAAAGTTCTCAGGCCTCAACTAAAGTTTAACTAAACCAAACTCATCGCTCCGGAGCTAACAGAATTGTCAGAATTCAATTCTGAGTACGTTAGCTATGAATGTTGATCAAAGTCAACGATATTCTAAGTTTAAGCTCTAAAATAGGCAAACGACTAAAAGAACGACTAGGGCACTGAACTACCGATCCTAGCAAGCCACAAATGACTTGGGGCCACTACAAGAAGGCTCTAACAGTATAAGAAATGCGTAAACGCAAAGATGACCAGAAGGGTCATCACAGTTTATTTAATTATTAGCGTGATAATGTATTTGTTTAGCATAAGTGTCAACACTAGTTGATCTTATTGATGACAAAATTGATTTTCTCTATATTGACACTTAGTCTTTAATTTGGTTATAATGTGGTTGATTAGTATAAGTGTCAACACTAGTTGATCCTATTGATGAAAAATTGATTTTCTTGCAAGATCAATTTGTGTCTACCTAGTGTTGACACTTAGTACTAATTAGCATCCGTGGGTTGGATTTTATTAGCTTGGCACCCCAGACCTTGTCCGCTTTATTTTTGTCTGCCTTATTTCACTCGTATGGTTGTGTATTTGTGTTAGTTGGTAGTATTACCCTTTTGGCCCTGTGTATCCTTGATTATGCCTTTGGACCATAGATGGTGGGTTATTTGGGAATGTCCATGAGTCCCGGACATTGATATATCGATTATAGAGATGGTTATATATACTGTAGAGCGATTGGAGCATGTGCAAGACCGATAAGTTGATTTATGAGCCATTGGGTTACTGATTGTGTTTGGCAGATCATTATATGCATATAAAGTAGATAGGATTTTAAGATTCTAAGTTGGTATTTGAGTTATAATATTTATATAAAATGATATTTAATTATTTAATTACTTAAAATAGTGAAGTATAATAACTTAAAATTGTGAACTAGTTACTTAAAATAGTGAAGTATAGTGAGTTCAAATTGTGAAGTAGTGACTTAAAGTAGTGAAGTGTAGTAAGTTAAAATTGTGAACTAGTGACTTAAAATAGTGAAGTGTAGTAAGTTTAAATTGTGAACTGGTGACTTAAAATAGTGAAGTATAATGACTTGAAATTGTGAAGTAATTACTTAAAATAGTGAAGTGTAGTAAGTTGAAATTGTGCACTAGTCACTTAAAATAGTAAAGTGTATTAAGTTAAAATTGTGAACTAGTGACTTAAAATAGTGAAGTGTAGCTAGTTGAAATTGTGAACTAGCTAGTTACTTAAAATAGTGAAGTGTAGTAAGTTGAAATTGTGAACTAGCTAGTTACTTAAAATAGAGAAGTGTAGTAAGTTGAAATTGTGAACCAGTGACTTAAAATAGTGAAGTGTAGCAATTCGAAATTATGAACTAGTGACTTAAAATAGTGAAGTGTATTAAGTTAAAATTGTGAACTAGTGACTTAAAATAGTGAAGTGTAGTAACTTGAAATTGTGAACTAGCTAGTTACTTAAAATAGTGAAGTATAGTAAGTTAAAATTGTGAGCTAGTGACTTAAAATTGTGAAGTGTAGTAAGTTGAAATTGTCAACTAGTGACTTAAAATAGTGAAGTGTATTAACTTAAAATTGTGAACTAGTGACTTAAAATAGTAAAGTATAATGACTTAAAATTGTGAACTAGCGACGTAAATAGTAAAGTGTAGTAAGTTGAAATTGTGAACTAGTGACTTATAATAGTAAAGTGTATTAAGTTAAAATTGTCAACTAGTGACTTAAAATAGTAAAATGTAGTAAGTTGAAATTCTGAACTAGTGACTTAAAATAGTGAAGTGTATTAAGTTTAAATTGTGAACTAGTGACTTAAAATAATAAAGTGTAGTGAGTTAAAATTGTGAACTAGTGAATTCCTTTGGAAATTGAGCAAGTAGGTAGGATTTTAAGATTCTAAGTTGGTATTTGAGTTATAATATTTATATAAAATAATATTTAATTACTTACAACTCACATGTCATTTTGCCTCTCTTGGCAGTTTCTTTCTTTTTTCTGATCACCTTCACATTTTAACTTCATTTTGAGCTCTTTGGGTTCAATTCCTTTGTTTTCTTCACTCGTCCAAGAGTACCTGCATTCATGTTAATAAAAGAAATAAGTACCTCTAATTCTCATCAAAATATGACAATTATTTATGAATAAAGGATCAATAAGTAGGTAGATTACCAACTTATCAAACCCCTAAACTTAAACTATTACTTGTCCTCAACCAAGATACTCACAATGTAAGGAATGAAATAGTTTCTCAAAACACAAGGGTTGTACACAAAATTATATTGACTCTAAAATCTAAGAAAATAAGAACAAAAGACTCAAAGCAAAAAGACTCAACTGCAATGCTCATCTCAAATGGTATCACCATACTTTCAAGGCAAGTGCTCTTTTCAAATTTCAACGAAAAGGACTTCATTTCTCATTCAAAAATAAGAGATTTATTATTCAAAACAGAATTATCAAGTTTCTCAAGTCATTGGCAATGACCTTCAAAGTTTTCCTCGAGATTCGCCACATAATTTTTCTCATTCATTTCTCTCAATTAATATAGAGACTTTATTTTTTGATTCAAGTGTATGATGCCACTCACCACAAGTGAGAATCCCACTCACACTCATGCAATTCAAATTAGAGGGATTATAAGAGAACCAAGAAGACTCTCACTCTCTCAAAGAAGTTTGAGTGCACACGTATCGAACCATAGGCTTGCCCTTCATGTAATTTGCCACTAATGTAGAGTTACCAAGCTCGGAATCACTAAGGACTTACGGACTGCGATGTTGGCTAGGGTTAAGGTGAGGATTACGTTTATCTCAAGTGACTAAACCTCCCTAATTCTCCTTGTGATCATTCAAAACACCGCTCCAATTTTTGAACATTAACTTCACCTTATTTCTTCCTCTAACAACCCAAGTTTCCCTTCAACTTAATCATTTAACATTCTTTTATTACCTTCTCTTGGTAGCACCAATTTCTTTCTTTCTTTTTATTTTTCTCATTTCATTAGACATTGTGAAGCAATTTTTATCTTGGGCACAAGGTGCTACCTTGCATTGAAGTGCATCCCTTTTCTTCTTCACATTTTTTACATACACCCCCAAACTTAGGCCTTTGCCTATGTTATCATTTCAATTCCCCCCCAAAATTAGGCTTTTACCTTATATTTTACTTTCTAGTCATTAGGGAGGATGGGTGCAAGAACAGAGGGTCCAAAAAGATTTAAGGTGTCTAACAAAATGACAAAGAAAGGTCACAAGCTCAAAGGGGCTTACTAGGGTCAATTTCAAGGAAAGTCAATTTGGTTAAAGTGGCTATTCAAAAAGGGCCTAAGGTCATCTTCCAAGCTCAGTGACATCTAGGGTTTCACCTTGAATCACATTCGGGGCAAATTATAGATGACACATATACACAAGAATAAAGTACAACCTTACCACACAAGGCATCACATGCAAGAAATTCAGAATTAGTCTCAAAATTAATTGGGATAAATGACTTTTGACAAGCTATTCCAAGGTTTTTTACACACTCATTTGTAAATCGGTCAAGCCAAATTGGAAATTTGCAATTCATGACAAGAGAATGCTTTTAATAAAAATAATTTTCCTTCTTTCCTTCAATTTGTAAAACATCTTGCCAAGAAAATTTTGGTGGGCCTTTTCCAAGAAAAGCAAAATATAGACTCAATTTAATCCTAAGACTTGGTATTTTTCCTTTAAAAAGTCACCTCTCAATCTATCATAAGAAAACAACAATCTGGTTTGATATAAAAAATAAAAAAAAGAAAACAATTGCTCCTTGGGAAAGAACTGTGGTATGAAGAAAACCCTTGGAGTTTATTCGACTATCCTACTATAAACAAGGCAAAAGTGAGAAAGGCGCTCTTAGATCAATGGGAAACAAGCCTAGCGTAGGCACTAAGTGCATATGCAAGACATGGGTAGTGAAACAATTGACCGTGTAGGACTAACCCGACAATATCACAACTTAAACAATCCATAAAATAAGCCCGACAAGGGCACACTTTATGCATGAAGAAAATAAATGGCCCGACAAGGGCAATACTACAATCATCCAAACTATGGGCGACAAGGGCCAAATTATCTAACAAGAAAAATAAAAGGCCCGACAAGGGCAATAAAAGCAATATCTCAAAGCGCAAGATGGGCAACCATTCAATAATTATTAATGCACCACCTCCCCCGCTAGAATAAAGGATTGCCCTCAATGCTAAAGCTCAAAAAAGGAAGGGAAAGGTGCAATAAGTCATTATACTGGATAATCATTCTCATCCTCCTCCCGCGTTGCTGGATCTGAGCTAGTGCCTACTCCTCCTAAACGAGAGTGTATGGTGTTCTAGGAATTGAAGTCTGCCTTTTGAAGTACTGGGTCCCGAGAATCATCAAGATCTTCATCATCGCCACCGAAGGTAGCAAACAATTCATCCATGGGGCCAGAACTGGGATAGGGTGCAGCCAACGCAGCCTCGAGAGCACTCAAATCAGCATCACCCATCGGTGCCTTACCCTTAGCCTCATCGATATCTTTTTGGATATCTGCCACAACATTCTCAACAAAATTCACCCTTTAGCACAAGTTAGCCACGCTGCTATAACATTCTTTACACCCTCTGAATCATGCTGGGCAAACTCTCAGCCAGAGTGGTCAATTGATTATCATGAGAGTAGGTCATGTCTACCAGCTTTTGAAAGCCCATCAGGGTCGAGGTTCATGATGATGGGGAAGGTCTAGGAGTGGCAACAATTGTAGGATTTCCCAACTATGTAAGAGTAGGTACATCTCAGACTTATCTAGAAAGAGAGAAAGTGGTGGGCTAAACATTGGTGTTCTCAATCTACACATCTACAAAAGGCTGCATCCTGCGTCTTTTCATCCTAAGAGCATCAACATCAATCTTTTTCTCAAGGTCAAGCACACCAGTGGCAGGGGCAGAGATGTCAAGGGAAAATACTGGATCCCAGCCTTAGCACATAACTTGCTGATAAGCACAGGGGAACTTACCACAAGTGAATATAAGGGAGTAAAAAGAAAAAACTTGAAGCTTTTAGTGCCTAACAATGGAGACCCAACTTTTTCGCTGGAAAAAGTAGGGGTGTGGTGGTACTTTTGCGGTGGTGGTGAGTAAGTAGAGAGGAATAAGGAGGTTTTAGGGAAAGCTTGAAGGATTTGGAGAGTTTTGGGAGAGTTATGGGAGAATATGATGGTTTAAAGAGAGAAGGAAAGGGAAGAGACGCAAGTCAAAGTTTGGGTCAAGTTGGTCAATAGGTAGGTCAACAAAAAAAATTAAACTTACCTACATTCACCACGATAATTTGCACATGGCAATGTGCGTCTCACATTTTGCTTTGCAAGTGACAATCTTGAGCCGATTTTTTTCCAGTTTTCTTGTTTGGCATGCGATAGAGGTACGATGCGCACAATGGATGGTGCGATCCATACCCCTGATCGCACATCCCTTTATCTTTTTATTTTTCTCCTCAGCTTACTGGTTGTCGAGTGCAATGCCATATGCTGCCGCAAAATGGGAAATGTGAAATACATGGCCATCCACATATCCCTTTCGAGGTTTTTCTTCCACTTAGTCATTTTTCAATCTCCATGCATTCCTAAAACTCACAAAAAACAATAAAAGGTAAACGAAATAAATTAAAACACTTGGGTTGCCTCCCAATAAGCGCTTGATTTTATGTCATAGCACGATGATAGTACCTCGTGGATCAATCATAGCACAGGGTCATGTCAAGATTATGGACACAATCCCAACCAATGTGTCAGAAATACTTTTTCAAAATCTGCATTACCTTCTCTTGTTGTCAAGTTGACAACTTCATAGATATGGGCCCTTGGAGGATGTCATTTAGATTTATGTGCATGTCTACCACGTATGGTGAATTAGGCAAGAGCAACCCCTTGGGGTTCTTCTTTTCTAGAACATTCACGACCACAAGTTGATCATTAGGGGGTGCATCCTTACTGTCAATCTCTCTAGGGACTTCAACCATCTCGCCCTCGGTAGCAATCATGGACACAACTCTATACCGATCTGGTGGTTTGGTGGGTTGACACAGGTTGCATTTGACTTCTTCGCTCTCCATTTTGAATTTAAGCTACCCTAGTTCCATATCAACAAGGGCCCTTCTGGTTGCCAATAGGGGACACCCCAAAATGATAGGCACCTCAAGATCAACATCGCAATTTAAGAACACAAAATTAGTTGGCAAGATGAACTTGTTTACCTTCACCAATACATCAAAGAGTATTCCCACCAGACGCTTTATTGAATGATCAGCCATGAGTAGCCTTATTGGTGTGGGTTTAGGAGTACCTAGACCCAACTTTCTAAAAATTATGAGGGGAATCAAGTTGATACTTGACCCAAGGTCACATAAGGCTTTCTTGAATAGCAACACACCAATGGTGCATGGGATAGTTAAAGCTTCCAGGTCTTCCCGCTTGGAAGCGATGTTACTTGTCATCATTGTATTGCAACTGTGGGACACTTCAACTGTCTCCACATCAATCACCCATTTCTTCTTTAGAAAATCTTTCATAAACTTCACATAACCCAATATTTACATGAGAACATCAACCAAAGGAATGTTGATAGATAGTTTGCTGAACATGTCTACAAACTTCTTGAATTGATTATCTTCCTTTTTCTTGATTAACCTCTGAGGATATAGAGGAGGATTTTTAGGCGACGTCCTTGGAACACTTGGGGCTTTCTCCTCGATCTCAATAGAAATTTGAGAAGGCAACTCTGCTTCACCCTTCTCCTCCTATGGTCTATCATCATCAATAATCAGATTGGGTGTCCTAAGCTTCACCCTAATATCCGGGCTTTCATCACTATTTTTCTCAATTACGACTTCCTCTTCTATCTTGTCATCTTTCTCCCTAATGACTTCTATGGTTGGTTTCCTCACACTACTAAGCATTCTTCCACTACGAGTCACAATTGCTATCATATGTCCATCAATTTTTGGATTCACAAGAGTGTCACTTCGAAGAGTACCTTTCAAATGTGGGTTCATTTGAGCCTCTAATTGCTTGATTGATGCCGAGTGTGAACTCACTGTTTGATGAAGAGTGGATACCTTGTTTTTAAGTCTTTCACCCTACTATCCATATATTTAACTATTTTCAATACTTGAGATAACGTGTCTTTAAACTTGGAATGTACGGGGTCACTCACACTTGGTTGATAAGGAGACACATTGGCTTTTGGTGGAGGCATATAAGGATTAGCACTTTGGTGGTTGTAATGATCACCGTCTCTCTCACATTCTTGCTATTAACATTTATGGTATCTACCTTGATTTCTATCCCTCCATTGAGTGCCCTTGTAATAGTTCCAACCTTGATTCTCATCTCTCGGATGCCAAGGACCTTTGTTGGTACCTTGATATTTGGGTTGAGAACCGGCCGCTAGTAAACAAAGAT
The DNA here is from genome assembly GCA_003996215.1 of Jaltomata sinuosa. Classification (NCBI taxonomy): domain Eukaryota; kingdom Viridiplantae; phylum Streptophyta; class Magnoliopsida; order Solanales; family Solanaceae; genus Jaltomata; species Jaltomata sinuosa. The sequence goes on from QJPP01007533.1 coordinate 16,516, forward strand.
ACTCATCTCCCGATGTATGAGTACCAACTCCATCATGTTTATTCAAACCATATGTTCCCATGGCATTGACACTCATGGTCCCAGCTCCCATCATATGTTTGGCCAATAAGTTGATTTGAGTCATCATTTTAGCCATAGTCTCATCTTTTTCCTCCTTCTTTCTCCTCATTTCACTCGTCATAATAGATGATGTAACACTCGATGAGACACCGACTTCTCTAGTATGCCATGCTCTATTGGTTTTTGTCATTCAATCAAAGAGGGTTGTAGCAAGACCATAGTTTTAGTCAAGAAATGTCCCACCTGCGATGTTATTCACCACTGATTTGTTCATAGAGTCTAGAGCTCGATAGAAGCTTTAAAGGAAAACATTATCTGACAACCCATGGTTTGGATACAATAATAGTTTCTTCTTGAATCTCAGTCATGCTTCATGCAATGGCTCATCTAATAGTTGTCAGAAGTTGGTGATATCATCCCTTAACTGCATCATCCGAGAAGGTGGGAAGAATATCACTAAGAAAGCTTCCACAAGTCTATTCTGTATTGTAACATAGACCTCCAAGAGCTCCTCAAGGCACAATGTTGCTTCCCTCGTAAGGGAGAAAGGGAACAGGTAGAGTCGGGCTTGGGATATATTATTGATGCTGAAAAGAGCTGGCATATTTTGAAAAAGTTTCAAATATGTCGGTTGGCATCTTCTTGAGCTAGCCCTCTAAAGAGTCCTTTAATTTGTATCAAATGAAGCATCATGCTCGTCACATGGAATGACATTTCTAATAGTTGGGGGTAGGTAAATTTCACCCATAGCACCATGGAACACGGTCCATCTTCCATGTCCATAAATCTGTCAACACTCTCTTGGTCACCTGCTTGGCTCATTGGCAACCTGTTCTAAACAACACAAATGACAAAAATGTAAAAGAGAACAAGCACTCAAAAAAGTGAATTAAATGATAATCAAATGGAAAATCAAAAACCATTCCCTGGTAACAATTCTATTTTTGATGACGTTCAAAAGCACTCTCCTCAAAGAGGTGGTAATGATCATTGTACAAAATAGTAAATAACCCAATGGATATCAGGGTCGTATCCACGAGGAATGGGATGATGATTGCCAATAAATTATCGAATAACAATCACTAGAGTGAGTAAGTGTTCAAGCAACAAAATTAAAATTTAGGGGAAAGGTTTGAGAATTAATGAATCTTAATGTCAACACTAGAGCAACATAAACATGATTTGATGATCAAGAGAAAGAAGACTAGGGGTATGCCTTCGATGGGATTCTACAATGAGTTAGGAAATTGATTAATCATGTGAACTTTAGATGAAAGGTATGGGTAGTTTGGTTCATGCTATATTTGGTAGTATTTTGACCATCCAAATACATGTACCATAGTCTTTACACAGCACCATAGCTTTACCTTAATTCAACCAATCAATACTTGAGTGAATCAAACTATTTCTAGCTTTGATTCTTAGATGGGAATTTCCTTCGATCAAGATATTTATAGCCTTAATCTATGGTGGAAATCCCAAATCCCCACTATTGAATTATTACCCAATTTATAAACTCCTCTTTCAAGCAAGAACAAAATTAGTAATCTCAATCAATGTTTACAACCATCAATTTTATAGTTAAACCATGAAGAATTTAATAGACTCATACTAAATAATCAATTATAATTATATTTAATCAATACCCATACCCAATTTCAAACACCCATCATTCACACACCCTTAGAATAGAATTTATTTGCTCATATTAAAGGGATAAGAGAAGATATCAAATGGGTTTCCCAAAATTCCATTCATATTTAAAGATAAGTTTAATTTTAAGCTCAAAACCTTTACAAATGGTATTTTTCAATGAGGAAGAAGAAAAGAGAAAGTATACTCTCAATGCTCTTCCTTGGATAAAGTAAAAACTGAATTGTATCTCAGGTATACACCCTAAAAAGGGTTTTAGAACCTTCCCAATTATGTCACATGTACTTGGACAAAAATGCCTTTCGAGGCTGGTGCGATTGACGTGCGATGGCACGTGGGGTCGCACCTTGCGATTTGCGGCTCACATGTGCCTTTCTTTCCAAGCAGTGAAGTTTAGTGGCTAGTGCAATTAAGGTGCGAGGGGTGGTGTGATCATCCATCGCATTGTGCAGCTCGCATATTGGTGACTTCTCAGGCAGTCTTTGCCTTTCCATGTGCGATGGCACCTGCAGGTGCCTCTTTGCAACTCGCATGTCATTTTGCCTCTCTTGGCAGTTTCTTTCCTTTTCCTTATCACCTTCATAGTTTAACTTCATTTTGAGCTCATTGGGTCCAATTTCTTTGCTTTTTTTACTCGACCAAGAGTACCTGCATTCATGTTAATAAAGGCAATAAGTACTTTTAATTCTCATCAAAGTATGGTAATAATTTATGAATAAAGGCTCAATAAGTTGGTAGATTACCAACTTATCACACAACAAGAAAACAAGTATTTTTTACAACATCCCACATCTCGACATTTAGGGGGAGAGAAAGATACTTTGTAAGCTAAAAATGCCTGTGATATTACAAATATATGCAATTTTATCTCCTCTAGGCTAGATCTAGGCATGCATATTTATTAAAATAAACTTTAGATATAGTATATTTACAAGAAAATGAATCTATATCATTATATCTATACATATATAATCTCAACATGCCAAAAGAAAACTGAAGCAAGATAGTTTATTTAAGCCTAGTATATGATTGCTAACAAAACTAATATACAAATAATAATGACTTCAAACCAAATAAAATCAAAAATCAACAAAGACACAGACACAGTTGATAAACTAACTAAACTTATCTAAACATAAACAGAAAGAAACTTTTTCTTCAAATATATGTCATGATAGACATTACTCAAAAGCAAATAAAGGTACAAAGAGGAGAATGGGCCAACCTATTTTGTAGCAGTGAACTAGGGAATCATCCTTGACTACTTGAATCTCTGGTTAAAAGCCTCCTTCAAGAATAAAGAGACGTGACACAAATTAGAGGAGAGTTCTGCCTGGCTGAGAAACAAACAGAGTAACGCAACACATGTTTTCTAGCGAGAGAACAGAGAGAACAATAGTTATCAAAAGTATGGGAGCAGCCACCGTAAGAAATAAGTTTGTTTAAAATAAACTCCAAATGCAAGTATTTATAGTTGTCGAATCATCTAGGATTTGTGATTTTGAGTGGGATTTCACCTTTGATTTGAATTCATGGTCAAAGAGAAACATTTTCTTGAATTTTGGAGAAGAGCTGGATCTTCACGTGATTTAGGCAAAGCTATTCCAATATGTCGAGATCTACTCTATTTTTGAAGGTATTACAATATCTTGGAGTATGAGATGAGAAAGAGAAGATGGCAACGTGTCTGATTTTACCAAGATTTTCATGAAATAGGTAGGCAAAAACCTAATTTTTCGCTGAAAGGCATTTTGGATTTGGTTAAAAATGGGATAGGGAGAGAAATTAAGAGAGCGGCCGGAGGGTTTAGGATTTAGGGATGAAAACATTTGGGTATATTTTAGGATGGACTAGCTGAAATATTTGGGTCTATTCAAAGTAAATTGGGCTGCATTTTGGGTAGCCAAATTGATGAAGCATTTTGGGGCTTTTTCCTTCTTTAAATGATTCTTTTGAGCTTCTAATTTAAGAATTAGTGTAATATATATAGTTCCAATGAAAATTAGTAAAATATTTATAATTAATTTAGTAAGTATGATACTTGAATGGAATAACCACAATCAATTTTAAAGAAGATAGTAATAAGTTAATAGTTAAGTTGATATTAAAAATATAATTAAATGAGTTGTGAAAACGATAATAATAATAATAATAGTGATAATAATAATAATAATAATAATTATAATTAGAGTAATAACAATAATAATATCTAATAGATAATAACGTAACAATAGTAATAAATGAAAATAGTAGTAAAATTTAAAATATTTGACTTATTCATAATTTAGAAGCCAAAAAAATGAATTAAAAGAAAGAAAGGACAAAACTGGGTGTCAACGGCTATTCCTCTTTAAACGGATATGATGTAAGAGTTTTCAGGTAAAAAAGTTGACTTGGTAGATAATTTTTTCCTAACCAACAAATATAGCCTTGGAAGAATTGAATTGATACAAACGTTTGAAGATAACAGGGTAGAAGGATGTAGAAAAAGATTATAAGGACTTGATATATAATATTTTGAGGATCATGATCGAACCTCAATTTTGAGTCTCCTACATATCTCAAGTTCCATGAGAATCAAGCTATACATAGTTTAAGAGTTTTGAAAATAGTGTTACTTATAAATTTATAGCTGCAAGGAGTTAAATACAGGTAATAGGAGTATTCGAGAATGGAATGTATGCTCATAGTCTCCTTATTATAAATGTGGCTGACAACACACTAATAAGTATGACTCTACTATAAAATATTCTATGGCACCCTAAGTTTGAGTCAACGAATCGTTAGATGTCAATTCTCAAAAGCTGCCCTAGTGTCGAATTATGGAGACACTGGATTATGAAAGTAGTTGAAGGCTTATGAAATGAGTTAATTAAGTTGCAATTTAGTGGTGGGTATGAAAAGTAAAGAGGGATAGCCTACATATCACGTGTTTGTGGTACGCAAAGTCGAGTGTGAGAATAGATCATTGACCTCTGCTGGTGAGTTTGATAGTCCTCTTCCACAAATTTACCCCAATTTACGTCTAAGAGAGAGTTCCATGTTGTATTTCACCTCTTGTTATTGTAATTGGCGTGTGTGTATTGTATTTTATTTGATTTACTCAATAATAAATGTTTTCTAATGTCCAAGCAAAAGTTATCTGAAATTCATATTAAAATTATTAGTAAAGTTTGGGATAAATTTAAAGAATAAAAATATATAGAAAGAGTAAAAAAAATGATAATAAATATGGGTATGAGAATGAGGATAAAGCCGTGTGGCTTATAAAATGATGAGGCTGTATAGCCAAGTGTTATCTCTAATTGTCTTCAGGGACTTAATGACAAATAATGTCTCCAATTATTTTTCTAAGGCTTGATGGTGAATGATGTATGTAAAGTTAAAATATCATTAAAGTAGGTAAAATAAATTAAAGTCTGTAAAGTGCATAAATTATTACCAATTACTTTAATATATTTTATCTTTAAGATAAAGTCATTAAAATTGATAAAGTGAATTAAAGTTATTAGTAAAGTAGATAGTAAAGTAAGAGTATAATCATTTATCTTATGTAGATGAGTCTCTGATTGTCTTCGGAGTCTTTAATGATAAATGAGGCTTCCGGTTATTTTTTGAGACTCACTAATGTCGGTAAATTTAAGATAAATTTATTAAAGTAGATAAAGTGGATTAAAGTAATTGGTAAAGTAGAGAGTAAAGTAAGAGTATAGTTGTTTGGATTATGCAGATGAGTCTTCGATTGTCTTTGGAGACTTTAATGATAAATTAGGCTTTCGATTATCTTTGAGGACTCAATGATGTCTGTAAAGTTTAAGGTAAAGTCATTAAAGTAGGTAAAAAGGATTAAAATAATTGGTTAAGTAGAGAGTAAAGTAAGTGTATAGTCGTTTGGCTTATGCAGATGAATCTCTATATTTCTTCGGAGACTTTAATGATAAATGAGGCCTCTGATTGTCTTTGGAGACTCATTGATGTATGTAAAGTATAAGGTAAAGTCGTTAAAGTAGGTAAAATAGATTATAAAGGTAATTAGTAAGGTAGGAAATAAAATAAGTGAAGTCGCTCGGTTGCTGCTGTGGATGATAATTTTGACTGGTTGAATATCACATTTAATTCTCGATGTGCAATTACATAGTGGGCCGAGTGATGCCTCTAATGGAGTTTATTTTTTTACACAAATTTCAAAATAATGTCACCAGGAAAATTCAGAAAAAGACGTCAATATAGATATAAAGTCATAATGAAGTAAAAGGAACAAAGTCAAAGATAAAGTGAGAGATGAAATAATTTGGCTTATTAAGGTTTCACGACCCAACCTACCAGGCCGTGCGGACACCTACTCTATGCACCTAGATAGACAAACACTTTCCACCCTTCCAACAGGTAAATGTGAAAAAACTCAAACAATTCAAGATTAACCAATTCAACCACCATAATTCTCCTCCAGACTCTGAGCCCGAAGGCCTAAACCTGGATTCTCCTTTCCAATCTATACAATAAGTATGAAATAGAAATAGTTCAATCTACTCAATGAAGAAAACCTAGCCTACCTGGATGCTGAGCAACTGTTCCATGCCCTTTCTGGCTCCGTGAAGGCGTTTCCTGACGATTTTGCAAGCCTGAATCCGTGGTTTTGCGTCCTTGCCGGAATTCCTCCTCCCTATGGCTCCCATCCATGGAGCAACCTAGGAGGGTTCTTAGAGTAACCCTCATCTATTTTTGGGGCTGAATAGGAGAGAATGAAATTATAAAACCCATTTTTGAATTTTCTGATCCCGTTGTTCCGCTATAGCGGTCCACGCTCTGCTATAGCGGTACCGCCGTAGCGGAGCCTACCGCTATAGCGGTACTGACCAGCGTTGACTTCCGCTATAGCGATAATTTTTCCGCTATAACAAAGGTCGCTATGGCGGTGTGTCCACCGCTACGGCAGTTGACACAAGACAAAAAGTCGTAAAGTCCCCCAAATTGGTCTATTTTACAACACACTCACTTTCCTGACATTTTGGAACAACCCCTTCACATCAACCTTGATACCGAGAGTTCTACTTACCCAAATTCGACTTCAAAAAGTCCCTCGGACTCCTTTATGTCTTAGCTAAATGGAAAAATAGCTCAAAATATGACACGTTACCCAATCCTTACCCGGATTTTCCTAGACCATACCTCGCTCCAAAATTGGCTGGGACTAGCCTAGCCCAAAATTTTCAACTCCTAAATCCGGAAGTTTTCTGACTCGAAACATGGCATGAAAAGTTTAACCATAACGACAAACCCGGTCTTTACAATAGATACCAATTTACCCATCGTTCATCTCGAATAATCTGTAAGGCGGAAGGAGAAGAAGGATCCCACCCCCTGAACCTTAATGCTCTACATGATAGCGTAAATATAACCTTATGCAAACCACCGAAACTTCCCAATCCCTTGGTGTACGCATCTCAATCAAAATTTAACTCACTCCCGCTCTATTAAGGAACTCTTTCCTTTGAGCTGCACAAGGCTAACTAGATTACTCCTCCCCGAGTGCCCAAGAAATCTGGGACCTCACAGAAACACTAGAGCAAAAGAAGCTCAACTAACGAAGCAAACAGTTTTTTCATGCCAAGGGGACTAGATACCACCATGGCCCAAACTCCATTCTGAAAGCTTCCTACGGGGTACTATAGCCCTCACACATTATAGTTTACCTTGCTCCTATAAACAATATTCCCCGAGACACCACATATCTCTAAACCACACAATCGCAAAATTCCATTGGAACTTATTCTAGCTTTAAGTTTTTGTCACCTCTTGTATTAGGGGAATTCTACCCGGGTGCTTACACCCTAACCAATGATATAACAAGCACACCCCCATAACCTAAAGAGTAGTGACATGAGGTATTATCATGACCGACCAGAGGGATAACAAAGTTAAAAAATCTATTTAATAGCCCCACTCCCTAAACCAACCCTACCACTAAGGATCATCAATAATCAACCAGCCGCTAATCACCCTCGTCATAACATAAGCCCATGAGCAGTGTCCAACACTACTCAGTCAATTGCGGGTCATGTTACCAGATTCTACATGGTTGACTATTCCCACCAATGGTAAATCAAAATTTCACCAATACCGCGGCTATCATACCTATCCTTTCCACTTATCGCGCATGGATGCTAAATAATTCCTGCAATAGCTCGCAGCCCAAATAGCTATTTAAAATGACCCGAGAATGAAAGACTAAACAGGGAAAAAAAATAAGACAGGGATTATGCCATGCCCATTCCTCTATAGTGACTTGCACACCGCTATGGCAACCCCCAAAAGTAGTAGCCCAGAAAATTTACCATTCTCTGAAAATTCTCTCATTCCCCTTCCCGGTTATCATTGTCTAACCCCGTCAATCCTGCCATGGTCTTAAACAGCCCCTGAGACCATTCCTGGCAATGCATATATTAAAACTTAGCACCCAATTATCACAAATCATAAAATATTCACATAAGGAAATTGTTCTCAACAATACATTCCCGCTATTCCACACGAATAACCCCATTGTTCCCATGGTTTCCAACCAAGTCCTGATTGTCCTAAAATCGAAGCTTTCCTAAAGTCGTAAATCATTTCCCCTCATAATCTTAACCAATGATGAGTCCCTTTTTAAAAGTAATATGAAATTTTACTCCACACACATAGAATTTTATTACAAACCAAATCGTACCAATTCAAATTATGCCGACCTTTAGACTCACAATTTCACAGTAAGTCAACCAATCACATACCAACCAAGTAAGTCATACCAGCACTGTAACACACAAATAATTCAACTTCAGGCTACAACAAAATCAAGTGACATAATTTACTCCCCATCCGTCCCATGGATGACCATTAGTCGATCACCCATGTCTTACCATATTTCCGGCTATTAAGCACTAATAGCCCTTGTTCCTGGTACTTATTCACATACCAACCACTTGAAACCTAAGTTCTCACAAGTATATATATATCATTTTCCCTTATCATTTTTACCAATGATAAGACCCTTGCCCAGCATTTAGCATATTGTTTTCCACTTGAAACCATAAAATAAGAGTTTCCTTCAATCATTAACACATAACCAGGTCAAGACTCTTCACTAATCACAAATTTCAAAGTAACTCAAGCAATTTCACACCACACAATCGCAGTCATTCAAACAATGCAATGCATTCAATCACAAGTCTCAAGCTCCAACATTCAATCAAATCAGTTTTATTACATTTTATTTGCTTCTTGGATGACTGTTATACGATTCATCCATCCTCTACTTAGCCTCCCAGGCCAGATACCAATTGAAACCTTCCTGATTCCAATTTCCCTTGCTTGCCTTATCGCAACCGGAGTCCCATGACATCCTTCACTTTGTTGAGATACCAATTGGAATTGAGAGATACCAATTGGACTCAACCCATACAAGCAAGTAAATGAACCACACGAAAAGGAGTGAAAGAAGAGAGATGTTTCCTAGAATGCTTCATAGCTTCCCTAGGATTAAATGTGGACGTCAACACACAAATCCACAGGACTCTATTCGATAGTTTGCTCTTGTACTGGGAGACCAGTAACCTGGGATCTGATACCATCTGTCATGACCTAACCTATCGGGCCGTGCGGGTGCCTACTCTATGCACCTAGATAGACGAACCCTTACTACCCATCCAATAGGTAAATGCGGAATAACTTAAAAATTCTAGATTAACCAATTCAACCACCACAATTCTCCTCCAGACTCTGTGCCTGAGGGCCTAAACCTAGATTCTCCTTTCCAATCTATACAATAAGTATGAAATGGAAATAGGTCAATCTAATCAATGAAAAAACCTAGCCTACCTTGATGCCGAGCAGCTGTTCCATGCATTTTCTGGCTCTGTGAAGGATTTTCCTGACGATTTTGCAGGCCTAAATCCATGGTTTCATGTCCTTCTTGTCGGAATTCCTCCTCCTAATGTCTCCTAAGCCTTGGAGTAGCCTAGGAGGGTTCTAGGAGTAACCCTTGTCTATTTTTGGGGATGAATGGGAGAGAATGAAATTATAAAACCCATTTTTGAGATTTATAATCCCATCGCTCTGCTATAGCGGTCCATGCTCCGCTATAGCAGTACCGCCATAATGGAGCCTACCACTATAATGGTACTGACCGGCGTTGACTTCCGCTATATCGATAATTTCTCTGCTATAGCAGAGGTCGTTATGGTGGTGTATCAACTGTTACGACAGTTGACATGGGATAGAAAGTCATAAAGTCCCCTAAATTGGTCTATTTTACAACACACTCACTTTCATGATGTTCCGAAACAACCCCTTCACGTCACCCTTGATACCGAGAGTTCTACTTACTCGAATTCAACTTCAAAAAGTTCCTCAGACTCCTTTATATGTTAGCTAAATTAAAAACTAGTTCAAAATAGGACACGTTACCCAATCCTTATCCAAATTTCCCTAGACCATACCTCGCTCCAAAATTGGCTGAGTCTAGCCTAGCCCAGAATTTTTAACTCCCAAATCCAAAAGTTTTCTGACTCGAAATATGGCACAAAAAGTATACTCGTAATGACGAACCCGATATTTACATAAGGAGAATCCATGGGGGGCCAAATGATGCCTTTTGTCCATGATTGGTACTCTTGACATTGATCAAGTACTGTCATCTTGTATTTTTATCATTTCTACTCTCAAAGAAAAAATCTTAGTTTGGGGGGGGGGTGTTGATTTATGTTGAATTGAAGCTTGACTTTGTTGTCCTCCAGTCCTGTTTGTTCAGACATTCTGCTCTCCGTGCGGGACTTGGTAGATGAATAGTAGAAAAATATTTTAAAGAAAATTTAACATTTGAAAGAAATATATTTAGGTGTATAGGAACATATGTAATTATATGTGTATAGGTTGTAAAAAAAATCTACCGACTCTTAGATTGTGATACTTTTTGAAACAATATGCAACGTTCTTTCTCTAGTTACTTCTTGTCTGTGCCATGACCCTTCAGTAGATAAGCCAACCCAAGATATAATAGAAAGTAACTACAAGCATAAATTATAAGGAAAGCTTATAATAAGAGGAATGGTCCACCATGCATAGATATATATATATATATATATATATATATATATATATATATATATATATATATATAACATGTAAAAAATATACAACCGTGAGTCTTACAGAAATTGTGCAATGATAAAATATACAATATGCCAACCCCAGACCTGGTGTCACAAGTATAAGAGCCTCTAAAAGTACGAGGACATGGATATACAATATACAATTGTCTGGCAGATAACAAATAAGGAGAATAGATGCAAAATGGAAAGTAGTAAATCTTCAGACGCCAAGAGCTCACCACGATCCATACATCAAAGGTCTTTGAAATAGCGGGAGGCCAACAAGGTTGACATGCATTGGGTGCTACATCAGAAAATGATGCAAGAGTGTAGTATGAGTACCAAAATATGGGATACTCAGTAGGCATCATAGGTTGATCGAGCTCAGGAGATAATATATAATATAAAAGACATGAGAGTAAACTATACGCCGGAAGCTAACCTAGAAATCTCAAATATAATAGGGATAAAATGAATATAATAATAATAATACACACAATAGAAGTATACATGAAAAATGTCATGCAGTACGAAATGATGCGGTGCAATATGTGGCCAATACAAAGAAGTAAAATCCAAAATTATCTCTTGGACTGCCGGAGCTCATCAAAATATGGATAAAGTAAGAAAAAACTAGAATTTATCCCTCGAGCTGCCTTGAATCGTGCTTCGAACTCATCAACAAAAAAGTAAATGAAGAAAAGGTCCAAAAACGTCCATCAAAATGTGTATAAAAGTGATACAGTCATTTCAAATCCAAAATTTGTGATAAAATGATACAAGTCTTTTTGTAATATAAAAACTATAGTAAAATGGTACAAATCTCTTCTTTAAAGCCAAAAACCCATTATTTGCCTTAAAACTATACCATCATCCATGTGTATCTATGTATGAATGTATTCCTTCTAACACAAGTGTATATATGTATATGTACACACCAAATAAGGTAAAACCACCCTCCATAGTAAATTCACACTAACATGGAGTCCAGCTAGTCAAAATCCATGATCGAAGGCCTACAATCTCAAGATAGAAGGAAATATGAAAAAATAAAGCAATAAAGCATAATCTAATCGAAGGAAGCTACTCTACCACGAAAAAACCTCCCCTGAGCATATACTAAGGAGTCCTAATCTAAGTCCACGAGTGGGATCCACGGCCAGTGGAATGAACCACAGCTCGTGAAAATCCCTTGTAGATCTCAGGAGCTATTTAAATCTTTACAGATCTGAGTTCCACGGAGGACATCCATAGCTCATGGTTTGATCCACGGCCCATGTTTGACTCTCATGGAAATCAGAGCATTTCACTTATTTGCAGGTCTGAGTTCTATGGAGGCCATCCACGACTTATGGTTTGATCCACGGTTGTGGATGATCCTCGTGAAAATCAGAGTTGATTCTCAAGCCTCTGATCTGATTTCAACGAGTGTTAACCATGGTCCGTTGAATGAACCACGGTCCATAGATTGCACTCATAATTACTGTAATAGCAGGCAACACAAGTTTTGACATTCCTTTACACCAATTCAACCCATTATTCACCATTAACGCACAAAGACTAATAACATGCCAATAATTTACTTAATAACTATCATCCCTTAGAGTTTTAAATAGTTAATTCACACAAGGCTGACCCTAGGTCAAGTTTTTTCACCCAAAAATTCAAAAAAGGTTAGAAATTGCTTCATACCTTAGAACTTATGGAAGAAATTGAGTAAACGCTTGGTAGAGTTGAATCACCACGTTGAACCATGACCGAATTTGGTTCTTGTCTAATAGATTTAACACTTTTTGTGAATAAACAATGATGTCATATGGAATGAGGATATTTGAGAGTTATCAGGCAAGGAAGTTATGAATTGATATGCGAATTAAAGGGGTTGAAGTGTTTGAATGGTACTAGGAGAGTGGAGGGTCAGTTTAGGCATTTGAAAAATAGGGGAAAATTAATTTTGGTTAATTTTAAACAAAATCAGGTCGCGGGTTGGGTCGGGTTTAAAGTGGGTCAACATTAATTCTAAAAGAAACTTACTTGAGTTCCATAAGCACTATTCACGAGTCATGAATTAAACCACGGCTCGTGGAACAAGTCTTGCCAAGGTGAAAGTTGCCTGATTTCTATGACCAGAAACCATGACTCATGGTTACAATCATAGTTCATGGAACTGGCTCGTAGATCCTATTCTGCACTTAGTTAATTTGAGCTAATTTTCATGAGTAGGGTCTATGAGCCATGGTAAGAACCACGGTCCATAAACCTTTCTCGTGGAACATCACTTACCCCATTTTTTGATATTTTTATCCAGTGCCTTTCCTCCATTTTTCCCTGCACACACAGAAAACATTAGCCTTGGGTTGCCTCCCAAGCAACACCTGATTTAATGTTATGGCACGATGCAGGTTACTTGGTTACTCAAACTTCACCAAGTTTCCCTCATGGGTTGCCTCCCATGCAGCTCCTGATTTAACGTTGTGGCATGAGGCAGGTTCCTTGGTTACTCAAACTTCACCAAAGGTCCAGACTTTAACATCTTTTAGATCCTCCATAGTTCCCAAGTAAGCCTTGATACACTGACCATTAGCCATGAACCTCTTGCCTTCATGGTTTTCAAGCTCTATGGAACCATGTGGGAACACTTGTACCACTTTGAATGGTACAATCCATTTAGACTTTAACTTGCAAAGAAATAAATAAAGTCTGGAATTAAATAGTAGAACTAAATCACTCAATGCAAGATCTCTCTTCTCAATCTTTCGGTTATGATACAATTTCATATTTTCTTTGTACAATGCTAAACTTTCATAGGCAGTGAAGTAAAACTCATCTAACTCATTCAACTGACCAAGCCGCTGAAAAGATGTTGCACACCAATTTAAATTCAACTTTTTTAGTGCCCACATGGCTTTATGCTCAAGCTCAACTGGTAGATGACATGCCTTCCCAAACATAAACTGATATAGTGACATAGCTATTAGTGTCTTGTACGCAGTTCGGTACGCCCACAAAGCACCATCCAATTTCCTAGACCAATCCTTTCTATTTGTATTCACAGTCTTTGCTAGGATTGTCCGTATCTCCAGGTTGGAAATCTCAACTTGCCCACTAGTCTGTGGATGATAAGGCGTTGCAACTTTGTGTTTCACTCCATACTTCTCAAGTAAGGTGCAAAACAACCTATTGAAAAAGTGAGAGCCTTGAACACTAATAATCGCCTGTGGTTTACTAAATCTGGAAAAGATGTTCTTTTTCAAGAACGTTGTGACACTCTTGCCTTCATTGTTGGGAAGCACAACCACCTCCACCCACTTAGATACATAGTCAACAAACATCAATGTGTATTTTATCCCATTCGAACTCACAAAAGGACCCATGAAGTCTATACCCCACACATCAAACCGTTCAATTACAAGGATGAGAGTGAGAGAATGCTCATGCTTCCTTGATATACCACCTTCCCTTTAACATCAACTCCAAGCAATAGCAAATTCATGAGAGTCCTTGTGGAAGGTAGGCCAATAGTAACTGCATTTTAAGATCTTATGAGCTGTTCAGATGCCACTATGATGTTCCCCAACAGGGGATGAATGAGAAGCTTCCAATATTTCCATCATCTCAGCCTCAGGAACACATCTACAAATTATGGTATCAACGCATACACAAAATAGGAATAGCTCCTCCCATAATAATTTTTTAACATCAGAAATAAACTTTCTTTGCTGGTGGACACACATATCAGGAGGCAGCACATCACTTGCCAAATAGTTGTCCAACTCTACAAACCATGGAATCAGATCTTGGGAGGCAGCTAACACTTGCTCATCTGGAAAATTATCATCAATCTCTAACTCATCCTTCATCTTCAACATTACTTCTTCCTCCAATCTAGACAAGTGATCTGCTACCTATTTTTCTCTACCCTTCCGGTCCTTAACCTTAAAGTTAAATTATTGTAACAGAAGCACCCATCTAATCAATCTAGGCTTCATATACTTGTTTGCCATGAGGTACCTAAGAGCTGCATGGTCAGTGTGCATAATCACCTTAGTACCCATCAAATAACATATGAACTTTTCTAATGCAAAGACCATAGTAAGCAGCTTTTATTCTGTCATAGGATAGTTCTTTTGAGTAGCATTAAGTGCTTTGCTAGAATAGTATATGGGATGGAGAATCTTCTCACGTCCTTGTCTTAGAACTGCTCCTAGCGCTATTCCACTAGCATTGCACATAACCTCAAAAGGCTAGGACCAATCAGGCATAACAATAATGGGCATAGAAATCAGCTTTTGATTGAGGCATTTGAATGCCTTTAGACATGCATCATCAATAAAAAACTTCACCTCCTTCTCCAAGAGCTTGCACAAAGAATGTGCAATTTTAGAGAAGTCCTTTATAAACCTGTGATAAAAACTAGTGTGCCCCAATAAGATTTGGATACCCTTCATAGAGACTGGAGAAGGAAACTTTTCAATCACCTCTATCATTGCTTTGTCAACCTCAATACCTTGCTTGGAGATCCGATGGCCAAGAACTATACCCTCATTGACCATGAAGTGACATTTCTCCCAATTCAGCATTAAGTTGCATTCTTCACATCTTTTCAGCACATAACTCAAATGAGCCAAACAATTATCAAAAGAGTCCCCAACTATAGAAAACTCATCCATGCACACCTCGATAGTGTCCACCATATCTTAGAAAATCAACATCATACATCACTGAAATATTGCCAGTGCATTGCATAACCTAAATGACACCCTCTTGAAAGCAAATGTCCCATATGGATAGGTGAAAGTGGTCTTCTCTTGGTTTTTAGGAGCAATCAAAATCTGATTGTATCCCTAATAACAATTAAGAAAATAATACCATCCTCTACCAGCAAGATGGTCTAACATATGATCCATGAACGACATCAAAAAATGACCTTTCTTAGTCTAAGCATTCAACTTTCTATAGTCCATGCATACATGTCACCCTGTGAATGGCCTCATTGGAATAAACTCATTCTTAGCATTTGGAACCACAGTGATTCCACCTTTTTTAGGAACATACTAAACCGTGCTCACCCATTTGCTGTATGTAATAAGATAAACTACACCTGCATCCAACCACTTAATGATCTCCTTCTTGACAACTTCCTGCATAGGCTGATTAAACCTATGTTGGTGCTCAATACTTGGAATACAAGCTGGCTAAAGCTGAATTTTGTACGTGCATATACCTGGTGGAATGCCAATGTTGTCAGCAATGGACCACCCAATGGCCCTCTTGAACTTTCTCAGAATAGAAACTAGCACTTCAACCTTCCTTTCATCTAGGTCTGCAAGAATATAACTGGCAAGGTGTTATTAGCTCCTAAGAACATATATCAGAGATGGGAAGGAAGTGCTTTGAGCTCAAAAATTGGAGGCTCCTTAATACAAGGTCAAGCTGGTGGGGTTACTCGATTCTTCAAGTACAGATCAAGCTTCTTTGGAGGATAGGAAATAAGACCCCGTACCAGCAAGTGCTTCTACCATATCATCATATTCACCAATATCCTCTTCATCAAAATTCATAATAATGGCTTTAAGTGCTTCGACACCAAGTCTCTCCTCAATAGACACTACTACTTGCTCCTCATTAACTATGTCAATGATCGATATTATGCGCATGTCATCATGATGTTTCATTAACTGGAAGACATTAAAAGTTACCACCTCATCATTAAGTCTGAATTTCATTTGCCCCATTTCTAGGTCAACTAAAGTGCATCCAGTGGCAAGGAATGGCCATCCCAAAATGAAGGGAACCTCAAAATCCACCTCAAAGTCCAGAATCACAAAGTCTGCAGGAAAGATAAAGGTGTCAACTTCCATAAGCACATCATAGAGAATCCCCACTGGCCTTTTTACTGTGTGATCTGCCATAAGAAGTTGGATTATAGTCGTTTTGGGGATCCCAAGCCTAACTATTTTAACACTGCTAATGGAATTAGATTTATACTAGCACCCAGTTTAGAAAATGCTTTTGCAAAATAGAATGCTCCAATTGTGCTAGGAATAGTGAAAGCTCCAGGATTCTCCTTTTTTTGCACAAGAGAATAGGAGGCTATTGCACTATAGTGGTGCAAATTATCAGCTGGCTCAAAACTCGCAGTTCTATTCTTTGTCACCAGGTCCTTCATAAACTTTTCATACCTAGGCATCTTCTCCAATGCTTTGACCAATGGAAAATTTAATGAAAGCTATTTTAGCATAGAGATAAACTTGCGATATTTACCTTCCTTGGCCTTTTTGATCAATCTCTGTGGGTAGGGTAGGGGAGGTAATGACATAGGATTTAAGACTGTCATGCCCCGAGGCTACCCCCTGGATGTAACACAGTTCTTAGTGTCACGTGTGAACCCAAGCTAACCCATGGTCTGGCATAACTAAACAATTTCTAATAAAATATGAATTGTGCAGAAAGCTGAAAGAATTTAAATATCTCAGATAGGAAAGAAGCCCAAATATGTCTTAATATAATATATATATATATATAATAGTATAATAATGTTTGAAAAAGAAACTAAGAACTCAAAAGCTGAATTTAGTCAATTTCTGAAAGCCTCTAACTGATATGAGTTGCTAGCACATGCCCCCAGCTAACTCTAATAATCTGAAACTGAGATGTAAATATCAAAAGGTAAAAGCATATCTAGCGTCCTTGAGCAATGAGGAATTACCACTGAAGCTGGTGAGTAAGGACTGGAGATTGAGCTAAGAGCGGTTTGAATGTTGAGCGCCTGAACCTACATCATATAATGATGTAGCATAAAAGTATGCATTAGTATGTTAAATATACTGAGCATGTGGGATATGTGCTAAGATGAACTACATAAAGACTGAACATGGAAATACATACTGAAGTATAAACTGAAACATAAGCTAGAGACAGTGACTGAGTACTAACATGAACATATAATATGCTGAAATGAATAACTGAAATGGATACTGAGTAAATGGTAAATGTAATATAAGTCTGACTGTGGGAGCCACTATTAACCGACATACCCTAAGCTAAGCTAACTGTGGGGCCAACCTATAACCTTAGATGGGAGGGTGTTCATACCTTACCAAAGCTACAAACAATTTTGACATGGATCATACTAAACTGATGTCCACAAGGAACGAGGGTGTACAACCTAATCTGACAACTGACCCTTTCATGCCTACAGTGGCACTGTAATTCTGGGACTTAGGGACTTATACTAAAGGTCATAGCCTAGTATGACAGCTGAGCCTTCATCCTTGCGTCCACTTGGTATTAAGTCTACTCCCAACTGAACGTAAAGCAATGAAATGCAAACTGAAATACTGGATATCTCAAATACTGAAAATCATCTAAGAATGCAACATATGTATACTTAAACTGATGACATTCTAATTCTGAAGCATAATTGTCTGGATGATCTAACTAGCAAGTATAAATTATGAGTACTAAAATTAATACATGCTAGGGTTACTGAACTCTGTACAACTGACTATGCTAATTCTCTGAGAAACATGTAATGATTATCATACAAGCAATGGAATCTGAGTTGCAATGATTTCCTAAGGTTTAGAACCCTAGGTCTGGAGAACTAATAGAGAACTGAAGAACTGAACTAAATCTAGGGACCCAATGGGTGAAAGAAACCCACTAGTGAAATCCTACATACTTGGAGAAGAATCTATGGAGAAATCCTTGGATTTTTAGGGCTGAGCTTGAAGGAACCTTCTGCTTGTTGTTGAGAGAAACTATAGCCTCTTTTCTCCTTCTCTTTTTAAGTGTCTGATGATTTTAGAAGAATAGGTGATTTAGGTAGTTTTTGACTTATTAATTAGGCTTAGACTAAACAAAATGATGTAGTTTAGGCTTTAAAAGAAGTAGGATAGGTCTGGAATACCCTTGGGAAAATTTAAAAAAAACTACTGAAATTCACGACTTAGGTTCCACAAATGGAAACCGTAACTCGTGGAAACTTGCATGGCTCGTGGAACCCTGTCGTGGTTCCTGGGTCAGGAAATCTGAGCTACTGGAATTGGGTTCTACGAGTGTGGTCCACAACTGATGCAAACTTCCACGGATCATGGATCCCAATCGTGGATCCTGGGCTGATTGTTGACTCTCAGGTCTGGTTCCACGAATTGGGTTCATGACTCGTGGATCATTCCATGGTCCATAGAAACAGTCTGTAGTTCTCAGAGAAAATCCTCAGGCCTCTGATATGATTCCATGGGTCTAGTCCACGACTCATGGACTCTTCCATGACTCGTTGATCTTATTCGTAGATTGGCTAACAGTTGAAATTTTTATTTCCATCTTGTTTTTCTGAGCTGAGTCTAAGCTTGGGAGTTCTGGGGTGTTACAATATCTCCCCCTTGGGATCATTCATTCTCGAATGAAGACTAAAGAAGCTGAGTTTGGAGGGAAAGAGTTGCAATCCCTACCAATTGAGTAATAGAAACTGATATCTAACTGAATTGAGATCCATGGACATGTAAACATGCTAAAATGCAAGGACAACTGAGGGAACATGATTGTGAGACTGAATTACGCAAGAGTAAACTGAGAAACTGGAGAGAAACTATTACCTCAAGTTGAAACTGAATCATAAGGGAAGAGGTGGGGGTACTTGTCCATCATGGCTGCTTCTTCTTCCCTAGTAGCTTCCTCGACTGACTGATTCCTCCATAAAACCTTTACTAAAGCGACTGCCTTATTTCTAAACCTCCAAACTTAACGGTCAAGAATCTCAACTGGAACCTCCTAATAGGTGAGGCTATCCTTCACAGTCATACTCTCTAAAGGCACAATTGATTTCGGATCACCCACACACTTCTTCAACAAAGAAATGTGAAAGACTGGATGAACCGCTGCTAGTTCTGCTGGAAACTCTAACTCATAAACCACATTACCAATCCTTTTCAAGATTCTATAAGGACCTACATATCTGGGACTTAGCTTGCCTTTCTTACGAAATCTCATCACCCCTTTCATGGGTGACACTTTCAGAAAGACCCAATCATCAATCTTAAATTCTAAGTCCCTTATCCTCACATCTGCATAGGACTTCTGATGACTCTGAGCTGTCTTTAGTATTTCTCTGATGAGCTAAACTTTCTCCATTGCCTCATGAACCAAATCTGGCCCAATCAAAGATGCGTCACCTACTTCAAACCAACTAACCGATGACCTACATCTACTCCCATAAAGTTCCTCATATGGGGCCATCTGAATACTGGAATAGAAATTGTTATTGTTGGTGATCATCCCAAATAAACTTGAAATCGATCATGCAATCTCTCAACATGTCCTCTAAGGTCTGAATGGTACGCTCTGCCTAACCATCCATCTGCAGATGAAATGTTGTACTAAGATTCACCTGGGTACCAAGACCTTTCTGAAATGATCTCCATAAATGAGATGTAAATTGAGGACCCCTATCTGAGATGATAGACAAGGGAATCCCATGAAACCTGACTATCTCGCTGATGTAGAGTCTAGCATAATCCTCCGCGGAGTTTGTAGTCTTGACAGCCAAGAACTAAGCTGAATTAGTAACTCTGTCCACTATCACCCAAATAGAGTCGTGTTGTCTACGAGTATAGGTAAAAACGTAATGAAATCCATGTTGATCACCTACCACTTCCAAGTAGGAATGCTAGTATCTTGAGTCACACCTCCTGGTTAATGATGTTCTACTTTCACCTGCTAATAGTTCGAGCACTGATAACACTGAAATCGTGCTCCCCAAGTTGGAGGTCACGGTGATCGTCAGAGCAAAACACATTTATATTCCCAACGGATGTCAGGGTCGTACCCACAAAGAACAATATAGTCGCGATCGAGCTCATAAAGAATCTGAGCAACTTATTGAAGTTTAATTAACAAAAAGGGAAAAGATATCTAAAAGGGGGGGTTTTAGCCTAAAACTAAAGATAAAGCAAAATAACTAAAAGATAGAATGATCAATGGCTTTCACCTTGCTTTCATCAAGCAAGGACAACAAGGGATACTTGGGATGGGAATTCAAATCACAAGACTTGCACCTGATTAACACATGGGTAGTCTTGGCTAAGGGTATGCCTAACCGTCTTTCAACCAATCAAGCATATATCTCGTGTGTTCTCTCAAACCACCACGAGTAAGCAATAACCAACCAATTTAACCTGGGTGCGTTGGGTTATCTCTAACCCCAACTCTTAGATGGAGTTTTCGGCAGCCAAACTATCTCTAGCCTTGGTCTAGAGTGGAAACCCCCAAATCCCCACTATTGAATCTTCCCAAATTTATGGAAATCCTTTCTCAAGCAAAAACCCAAATTAGAAAGCTGAGTCAATATTTGCAACCATTGACTATAAATTCAAGCAATGGAGGATTCAGTAGACCCAAATAATCAAACAAGAGCAAAATCTATATATGAATTCAATACCCAAATAAGTATTATCTCTAATACAACCCAAATCTCAATTCAACAATTACACCAATAAAATAGCAATTAAGAACAAGAGTTGAAGAATGGAAACTAAAGATTTTACAATAAAGAGCATCCAAATCTTCACTCTTATGGTGTTGGTTGATGAACTTGCTCTCCAAGCTTGCTAAAATTTGTGAGAATAGCCAATGATACCTTCCCAATCGGCTGAGAAGAGTTTTACAGGCGTTGAAGTAAGCATGTCCTTCAACTGCTGAAAACTCTGCTCACATGTATCAAACCACTGGAACTTGGAAGATTTATGAGTCAACTTTGTCAATGGTGCAGAGATAGAAGAAAATCCTTCCGCAAACCTCCGGTAATAACCTGTTAATCCCAAAAAACTATGGATCTCTGTAGCAATTAAGGGCCTCGTCCAATTCTTTACAGCTTCAATCTTTTGGCCGTCAACTCTAATACCTTCGTCTGTAATTACATGGCCAAGAAAACCAAGTGAAGTAAACCAAAACTCACATTTGGAGAACTTTGCATATAATTTATGATTCTAAAGTGTTTGCAATAGTGCATGCAGATGATCAGCATGATCAGCTTCAGACCGCGAATAAATCAGGATATCGTCAATATATATGATCACGAATACATCTAGGAATGGCTTGAAGATCAAATTTGATTAGGTCCATGAAAGTTGTTGGGGCATTAGTAAGACTAAAAGACATTACTAGAAACTCGAAGTGGCCATATCTTGTTCTAAAGGATGTCTTCGAAACATCTACAACTTTCACACGCAACTTGTGATACCCCGACCGCAAGTCAATCTTTGAAAAATATTTGGGGCCTTACAACTGATCAAAAAGGTCATCAATCCTTTGAAGCGGATAGTTATTCTTGATTTTAACTTTGTTCATCTGTCGGTAATCGATACACATTCTCAAGGACCCATCCTTTTTATAAAAAAAAAAACTGGTGCGCCCCATGGTGATGTACTAGGCCTAATGAAGCCTTTTTCAAGTAGATCCTTCAACTGTTCCTTTAACTCTCTTAGCTCAGCAGGAGCCATCCTTTAAGGGGGAATTGATATCGACTGAGTATCTGGAAGTAGATCAATGAAAAACTCAATTTCCCTTTCTTGAGGGATTCCTAGAAGCTCATCCGGGAATACATCCAAAAACTGACTCACCACGTGAACCAATTGAAGAGTCACTAGTTCATTCTCTTTGCTTCTTACTTGAACTAGATGATAGATATATCCTTTAGAAATCATTTTCTGAGCCTTATGGTAGGAAATAAACCTACCCATTGGCGTGACAGCATTACCTTTCCACTCTAGGATTGTCTCTTCCGGATAATTGAATTTGACAACCTTAGTTCTACAATCGATATTAGCATAACATGCAGCTAAACAGTCCATAGCCATAATGACATCAAAGTGAATCATATATAATTCAATTAGATCAGCTAAAGTGAGACGGTCATAAATCCACACTGCACAATCTCAATAAACTCATCTAGCTATAATAGATTCACCAACCGACGTAGATAAAAGAAAGAGTCTAGGCAAAAACTCTGGGTCTGCCCCAAACTTACCAGAAACGAGCGGGATAACATATGAAAGAGTAGAACTAGGATCTATAAGTGCATAAATCGAATGAGTAAAAATAGTCAATGAACCTGTCATAACATCATGTGATTACTCCAAGTCCTGGGGACCCGCTAGAGCATAAGTGTAGTTTTGACCACCGCCTGAACTGGATGCTCCTCCTCCTCCACTACCTCTACCATGACCTAGTGTATCCTGTAGGCCTGTCCTAGGGGGATGAATAGTAGAAGAAGAAACTACCATCGACCCTGTAGGCTAGGATATTTCACCCCAACCTCTACTCAGACACTCTTGCATAAAGTTACCAGGATGCCCACACAAATAACAAGTATCTGAACCCAGGTGACATATCCCAAGATGCTCCCTACCGCACTGAACACAAGGTGGCAAAGGTGGACTCATCTGACCTGAATGCACCTAGCGATAGAAACTGGATGCACCTAAACTGTGTCCTGTTCCAGGCTGAGAAAAATGATCATGCCTATGCCTTTGCAACTGATATGGGGAACTACTAGTACGGTGGGGTGATCACTAATTAAAATATGGCCTAACATTACCTCATGGATATCCATAGGACCCAGTAGATCTAGCCATCTTATTTTGATCCCTTTCTCGGCTTTGGTTATCTCTAATTTGTACTTCAAGATCCTCTACAGTCTGATCAATACCCTATATCTTCGAAATATTCATATCCTCTTGTGTGGCTGCTATCGTTAATCCCTTATCAATTCATCCTTAAGGACACCAACATATCAATGAACTCTAGCTCGCATCATACTCACAATATCATGGGCGTACCTGGCAAATGAATTAAACCTAAGGCTGTACTCTCGAACACTCATATTGCCCTGCCTAAGGGCTAGAAACTGATCAAGTCCAGCCTCTCAAACCTCCTGTGGAAGATAGTGAGCTTGGAAGGCCTCTGAAAATTCCTCCTATTCAGCTAGGGGTGCATTTGATCCCCTAGACCGATCCCAAGCCTCGAACCAAAAATGGCTACATCTCGTAACTTGAAAGATGCAAACTCCACTACCTCTACTACTATTGCATGCATGACTCGAAGTACACAAATACGTATAAGTAATAAACTTCTAAGGATCCTTACGTGGGTCAGAGACTGTAAATATAGTAGGTCTTAGGCTTATAAACTCTCAAGCCCTAGAACTTTCTGAGCCACCTAACCTAGCACTCACCGATGCCCCTATTTGTTGTTGCTGTATGGCTACCATCTGGGTCAATAATCGAACTGCACTCTTGATGTCCTGGTCTTGTACTTCAGGTGGAGGAGATGCAGGTGCTGGTTCATCTCTAACTATCTCAGGTGCCACTGAAGCAGGTGGGGTCGGGGGTGCTGGATCCCCTATAGTTAATCAAGTACTGGATGAACTGGATCTTTGGTGTCGGTGATTCACTTTGAGCCTCCAATCTATCCATCTGGACAGGCAGGGAATGACTAGTACCTTCCCTCGCATCCATGCCAACACATCGTCTAGTCATTTGTCTGGTCACATGTATTTTTGTAAAGCATGAGTTAGACTTCAAATATCTTATGATCTCGCTCTATTGCACGATCTAAAAGATGAAAGAAGGATAACAATTTCTAAATGTCCCATAGCCTCATGATTATTGGTATGGTGCACAAAACACCCATAAGCAAGACTCTACTAGACACAACTTGTAGACTCCGTGGGATTCGACGTGCTCTGATACCAAGTTTGTCACGCCCCAAACCTGGGGGGCTAGACCGGCACCCACAGCCCCAAAAGGCCGAGGGTACCAAAATAGAGTGTATCTCTATTGAACCTGCTGGGGGTATGCAACCGACAAGGTCTCTAAGTATAGCAATTAGAAACATTGATAGCATAATAGTAGGTAAACAACTAAAGTCCGACAAGGCCATACCCAACACTGATAAACATATACACGTCTACAAGCCTCTAGAAGTGAATAAAACATCTCATATCCAGGACAGGGCCCTGGAATACCCATAAACTATACATATACATAACCTGGTCAAAATATAATCTAGACGTCTGACTCGTCAGTTCCAGGAAGAATGGAGCTTACCAAAATGGCTGAACTTTGCAACTCCTACTGAAGATGTCTGTCTGGGCTTCTGTCTGGACCTGCACGCAAAAATGCAGAACCCCCCCAGTATGTAAGGTAAAAAGATGATAGTAAGTTGAAAGTAGTAAATCTGAACAGGATATAATATGAAACTTGTAAACAGTAATCGGTAGGACTCGTTAAGCTCTTTTCTCCTTTATTCTTTTTAGAAAACAATGCATGCATTATATCACACCGCAACTCACTTTTTATAACACATGCTGAACCACAATATCACCTTGGTGCACCCTATATAAAAGCCTCAATATGGCAGTAGCTCCTTGGCGCATACTATGTATATAATGACCTCAATATGGTAGTAGCACCTCTGTGCATACTATATATATAATGGATGCAATATTGCAGTAGAACCTCAGTGCATACTATGTATATAATAGCCTCAATATGGCAGTAGCGCCTCGCACACACTAACACGCAATCAATGCATAATAAGTGTATTATTAGATTGACCTTCAAAGCTACCCTTGTTAGTTATAGAGGTTTATTTAGATAACTTCTTTAGCCTTGACTTACTAGATGTTGGATTCAACTTACAAAACACATATGAATGGGGATTTGACTTGCTAAACTTCCTTTTATACTTTCTAAAGCTTTATTAGGGATCACAATAGAAAGAAGAAACTCGACAAAAGGATAACTTACATTTCATGCAAGAAAAAAGGTATCATATTTTTATAAGGCGACTTGAATCACCATAATGTATCACTTAGTTCCATAGGACTTGTTAAGTTACCAATTCAGCTCTCTTACAACAGAATACTCAAATTCCTGCTTGAGGAGATTTAGAGTTCCATTTCTTGATTCATGCCGATAAGGAATAAAAAAGCCTTAACATACCTCGTTCCTTATAAAGATTGCGCTTACCACAACTTGAAATTTCCTTTATTAAGTTAATATACAATAAAAGGGTATAATAAAGCTAATATTATCTCTTAAACCTGATGCAACTTTGCAAAGATAGTAGCTAAGCATTTCCCGGGCAGATTTTACGTATTGGCATTAATTAAAGTGTGTATCGTCACACCTTTCTCCCCCATTTAAATGAACATAAAACACACACCAAACTACTGCCTCCAACCATAAAAAACATATCAAACAGCCCCTACAAAACTCACCATACCGAAAGACAATAGCAACACATTTAACCCACGGCTTCCGATCGCCGTCCCGTGAGTTCTTAACAACAATTCAACAACATTTGTCCATCCAAACTTCAAACCAAAAATATGATTATAGGCAGAGTACTTACCACAATTGAAGGGGTATTCTATCCTCTTTATATTTAAGCCTTGCAAAGCTTAAGTACCTCCTACACCTACACCAACAAGAGAAGAAGAAATCTCTTAATTGTTACATAATTTCTAAGTTTCCAACCTTAAGGAAGGGGCTGCCATAGCTGATATAATTCTTACCATAGGATATCCTAGCTATATGTAGTAGATTAGTACCAAGATAATAAGTTGTTTAACTCACCTTAAGCTTGAATGAATATTGATCTTTTTAAAACCCTAAAGGGAGAGAGGGGCTGCCAACAGGAAATAAGATAAGAGACATTTTTTCCAGATTTTTGTGATCAATATTGATCAACAAAAGGTATGTATAAGGGGGCCTATTTGGCTGAATTGTTTGAGTATATTTGGGCCAATATGGGTAAAGAAACTTAGGCTAAAATTATCCTTTATTTAGGCCTCAAAAGGGTTATGTTTTGTGGCTGATTTTGGGTTTCTCTTGGGTCCAAATGTGGTCAACATTGGTGTCTACCTTTTGTAGTTATTTGGGCCAGATTTGGTTGCAATTTTATGGGCAACTTTAAGCTTCATTTAGGCTACCATTAGGTCTAATAATACATGGTGTTTCTGCCCGTAATCGGCCCTCGGAACATAGTTTGTTAGCATGGGTAGGTAATGCACATACTTGTCACCTAAGAGCTTAGATAAGTCGAGCAAGCACCTCACTTATTTTATCTCATTTTCAAAACACTCATCCTTATACTTTAATTTAACACTTATATACATTTGACCATTTTAAATTCTAGGCCAAAGTGCCCTTTCACAATCTCGAGCTCAAGTACCTTTATCGATATTAACTTAGTCATATAGGTTTTGAAAGGTACGGGGTGTTACAAGATGTAGATCTCCCATTGGTTGGTTTGATTCATTGAAGTGAAACCTTTGGGTACAGACTTGGTAACAGACTCTATGGAAAGGGTGAAGTTAAGGGAAACATCTAGCAGCTCAAAGCCTACATAAAGAGTATGCAGAAAGAAAGGTTAGAGATATGCGCTTTATGGAAGGAGGTTTCACCCATGAAGGGTGTTATGCAGTTCAGAAAATAAGGCAAGATAAGTTTGAGGTATATTGGACCCTTTGAGAATTTTTAGAAGGTGGGGCTAGTGGCTTATAGATTGGCCTTTCAAGCTAGTTTGTCGAGAGTTCATCCCGTATTCCATGTTTCAATGCTTAAGAAGTACCACAAAGATGGTAATTATATCATTCACTGGGATTTAGTCTTGTTGGATGAAAACCTCTCTAATGAAGAGGAGGTCGTTGCTATCCTAGATCAAGATGTACGAAAGTTGAGAACCAAGGAAATCACATCTGTGAATGTATAATGGAAGAACCATTTATTGAGGAGTCTACTTGGGGGACTGAGGTAGACATGTAGGAGAAGTATTCTCACTTGTTTATGGATTCAGGTAACCTTTCTTTTTCCTTGTTTTTCTCCTTATTGTAATTCAGGGATGAACAATTTTTTAATTGGTTTCTAATGTAACTACTTGATCCATTGTTATGCTGAAATAAGGCATAAATACCCAACAAGTAAAGTCCTTAGAGTGAGAATTGAAAATATATGGCTAAGGTGAGTGATGTGCTGCCATTTTACGGCACTTTCGACTCCTTTAAACTAAGAACAATCGTACGTTTTCAAGCAACCGTTGTCGTTTTTGATGTTTTTATGTTGTATTTTCAGGAAATGAAGACAAACATGGAAACGGAAGGAAATACGCGAAAAAGAGCATTCTGGATAAGAGTGACGGCCTGAGTGACGGCCCGTCACACATGTGACGGTCCGTCACAGTGACCGTCAAGTTGGGCAGTGCCACTGTCTAGTGGTGACGGCCCAGTTGACGGTCCGTCAAGCCAGTGACGGTCCGTCAGCCTGGCCGTCACACCTGGGCAGTCGATTACGCGGAATCCGAGCGTTTTTGGGATTTGTTTCCTAGACTCCTATAAATACCCTATGTTAGGTTTATTTTATTAACCAAGCTTTTTACAATAGTTTTCCCAATAGTTTTAGGAGAGATTTAATCGAAGTGGAGAGCAAGAAACACGTTTTTCTACTTCTTGAATTCGTGTTCTTGATTTGTTCTTGGGATCTTGTTTTCTTGTTCTTGGAATAATTAAAGATTGTTCTCACTACATTGTAAGGATCTCTTTCCTTTATTATGAATATGACTTTCTTTTATTCTTCTACAAGCATGAGTAACTAAACCTCCCACAACTAGGGTTGTGTGAGCCATGGCTAAAGTAGCGATATAGATTCCGGGTAGCGACGGGTTCAATATATATGTTGTCACGTTGTTAATCATTAATTATTTAACATTTTCTAGTGGTTGCAAACATTAGAACATGCCTAGGTTTAATTTGCTTGAGTAAAGAGATTAAAACCGGGAAACTTGATTAACGACGAGGATTCGACACTACCAACTCTCGTCTTATGATTAATGCTGTAACTAGATTAATCTACTTGATGTTTAGGATTGAAATCTAAAAGCACACCTTTTCAAGTTCGAGAGAATTGAAAAGTAAATTTGTCTATTTGGTTGAGAAACGTTTAGACGATACAATTAATTCAATCACATCGTGACACGCATATAGAAAGAACCCAGTTACGCCTAGAATCGATATTGTTACCAACGCCATGGTAAACACTTCCCTAGTCCATTCTCCTACTGATTAATCCTCATACATTATTGTTTGTTTTGCTTACACATTGTTCACACAAAACCCCCCCTTTTTACCGGAAACTATCGACTACTAGTCACGTAATTCACTAAAGACTTAACTTTCACCATATTCTCTGTGGGATCGACCCCAACCTTTGTTGGGTTCTATATTTGACAACGATCGCTTACGCTTCCTAATTGTAGTGGTACTTTGAGCATTATCAAATTTTGGCGCCGTTGCCGGGGCCAACAAAGGATCACACAAATTTAAGCATACTCATTCTATTCATAATCACACAATGACATTTCAAGGATCCAGACAGTCAATCGTTTCAACATAAGTACAAAACCAGAAAATTTTTAAAGGGGCTCCTTTTAGTCAAGAAAAAAAAACGCCATGATGCTTTGCTATAGACACTAAAACACAATTAACAAAATTTAAAATAACAACCTAAACATGCCGGTTCTACTAGATAGCACACCGGAGGGAAAAGAAACACGGCAACAAAAACCCTCGGTGGTGACTCACAGGTTTCCCCACACCCTCAACTTAGACTCATGCATTGTCCCCAATGCATCCATATGAAGGCTAAAAACTGTGAGAGAAAGGAATACCTGTGAAGTCGATATGACTCAGATTCTGGAATGATGTTGGAGACCGCCAGGGTCTCCAAAACAGGAGAACTCGATGGAGTGTGTGCACGCGAAAATTTGTGTCATTGTGTGATCCTTTGTTGGCCCCGGCAGCGGCGCCAAAATTTGATAACGCTCAAAGTACCACTCCAATTAGGAAGCGTAAGTGATCGTTGTCAAATATAGAACCCAACAAAGATTGGGGTCGATCCCACAGAGAATATGGTGAAAGTTAAGTCTTTAGTGAATTACGTGACTAGTAGTCGATAGTTTCCGGTAAAAAAGGGGGGTTTTGTGTGAACAATGTGTAAGCAAAACAAACAATAATGTATGAGGATTAATCAGTAGGAGAATGGACTAGGGAAGTGTTTACCATGGCGTTGGTAACAATATCGATTCTAGGCGTAACTGGGTTCTTTCTATATGCGTGTCACGATGTGATTGAATTAATTGTATCGTGTAAACGTTTCTCAACCAAATAGACAAATTTACTTTTCAATTCTCTCAAACTTGAAAAGGTTTGCTTTTAGATTTCAATCCTAAACATCAAGTAGATTAATCTAGTTACAGCATTAATCATAAGACGAGAGTTGGTAGTCTCGAATCCTCGTCGTTAATCAAGTTTCCCGGTTTTAATCTCTTTACTCAAGCAAATTAAACCTAGGCATGTTCTAATGTTTGCAACCACTAGAAAACGTTAAATAATGAATGATTAACAACGTGACAACATATATATTGAACCCGTCGCTACCTGGAATCTATATCGCTACTTTAGCCATGGCTCCCACAACCCTAGTTGTGGGAGGTTTAGTTACTCATGCTTGTAGAAGAATAAAAGAAAGTCATATTCATAATAAAGAAAAGAGATCCTTACAATGTAGTGAGAACAATCTTTAATTATTCCAAGAACAAGAAAACAAGATTCCAAGAACAAATCAAGAACACGAATTCAAGAAGTAGAAAAACGTGTTTCTTGCTCTCCACTTCGATTAAATCTATCCTAAAACTATTGGGAAAACTATTGTAAAAAGCTTGGTTAATAAAATAAACCTAACATAGGGTATTTATAGGAGTCTAGGAAACAAATTCCAAAAACGCTCGGATTCCGCGTAACCGACTGCCCAGGTGTGACGGCCAGGCTGACGGACCATCACTGGCTTGACGGACCATTGCCTGGGCCGTCACCACTAGACAGTGGCACTGCCCAACTTGACGGTCACTGTGACGGACCGTCACATGTGTGATGGGCCGTCACTCAGGCCGTCACTCTTATCCAGAATGCTTTTTTTCGCGTATTTCCTTCCGTTTCCATGTTTGTCTCCATTTCCTGAAAATACAACATAAAAACATCAAAAACGACAACGGTTGCTTGAAAACGTACGATTGTTCTTAGTTTAAAGGAGTCAAAAGTGCCGTAAAATGGCGGCACATCAACACCCTCAACTTAAGACGTTCGCTTGTCCTCAAGCAACATGACACAAAACAATAATACGACGACTCAACTAAGCAACCAAACTCGTGTCTTTAGCAACTCATGGTCATTCATTAGTTCATTAAATCAAGCTCCCTCGTAGCACAAAAATGTATGAAACACTAACTTGCAAGGATCCAAACATGTCATTCCGATATGATAGAATATTATGCATACACACGCACATCTATCCTAACAATCGATAGGCAAGACAGAAATCTTGATGCCCTCATCACAAAGAAATCCCACACACAAGATTTGGGACTAGGTAAGCGCTCACACTCACAAACGATTTCAAACAATGCACATGCGATACCATAGGCTTGCCCTTACTATTCTATTTCAGTTCTTCAGAAAGCCGCTCAGGATCACTACAGGACTTGTTTAGGCTTGTAATGAGGCTTCAGGTGCAGGTAGGATACATTTAGGTGCTAGTGACTAAGCCCTCCTTGGAACCACCGACGTCTTATTACCACATACTTTACTTTGTCCATCCTTATTCACCTTTTTATTTCCTTCTCTCTAGCTACAGGTGCGGCCTCTTTATTTTGACAATTCTTTTTATTACTTTTTTGATCCTTTTCATTTTATTTTTCTTTTCTTTTCTTAGGCACACACCCGAATTTTCATTCTATTCACAAGCAATCTTCTTCATCCTCTTTTTCTTATCATTCACCTCTTTAGTAGCCACCCTCAACTTAGGCTGATTGCCTGCGTTGAGGTGCACAATGTCCATGGCAGGACCAGGGCCAAAACAGGGTTTATCTCTATAGTAGCCACCCTCAACTTAGGCTGATTGCCTGCGTTGAGGTGCACGATGTCCAAGGAAGGACCAGGGCCAAAATAGGGATTCAAAGTTAAACGGGAATGGTGACAGGTTATTGAAAGAATAAGGTCAATTATGGCTCAAACAGGGATCAAGGGATTATTTATATTTGGACGGTCTTTTAGGTTAAGTGGACTGCACACAAAAAGGGCCTGTGATCCTTTCCTAAGCAACCAAACTTCGAACTTAACAAAATAGACCGGGCAAGTTCTAGATGCATGCACAGAGTAAGAATTTATAACAATAATCTCACACGCTCTTGGCACCAAGAAACTATATCGCTACCAACTATCAAACACCCGCTCGGCTTAAGCATACTGATTCTAATCATAATCACACAATGACATTTCAAGGATCCAGACAGTCAATCATTTCAACATAAGTACAAAACAAGAAATTTTTTAAAGGGGCTCCTTTTAGTCAAGAAAAAAAAATGCCATGATGCTTTGCTATAGACACTAAAACACAATTAACAAAATTTAAAATAACAACCTAAACATGCCGATTCTACTAGATAGCACACCAGAGGGAAAATAAACACGGCAACAAAAACCCTCGGTGGTGACTCACAGGTTTCCCCACACCCTCAACTTAGACTCATGCATTGTCCCCAATGCATCCATATGAAGGCTAAAAACTGTGAGAGAAAGGAATACCTGTGAAGTCGATATGACTCAGATTCTGGAATGATGTTGGAGAACGCCAGGGTCTCCAAAACAGGAGAACTCGATGGAGTGTGTGCACGCGACAACCTCATGTTGCGTTTCAGCTTCTTCTTTTA
Source organism: Jaltomata sinuosa (assembly GCA_003996215.1). Classification (NCBI taxonomy): domain Eukaryota; kingdom Viridiplantae; phylum Streptophyta; class Magnoliopsida; order Solanales; family Solanaceae; genus Jaltomata; species Jaltomata sinuosa. The sequence continues at coordinate 49,179 of QJPP01007533.1, forward strand.
TTGGTTTCGCAGCTCGTCGCGACAACTTCTTCGCGCTTTCTTTGCAGATTCTCTTGCGGTGTTTTCGTTTCTTTGATCTATTTTCACCGCCTTCCTCTACATGTCTCCCTTCTCGCACCATCCTTCTTACAACAGCTAGAGTTTCGACCAAACCCTTCTCCTCAAGATGCACATCCGCAGGTGCTTCCTCAATAACATTGACGACAGCGACCACCCTCATGTCACTTGGTTGCTTCATCAATTTAGACACATCAAACTTGACAGCTTCATTGTTTAGCCTGAAGGTCAGTTCGTTTATTTCCATTTCAACTAATACTCTTGCCGTGGCTAGCAATGGTCGTCCCAAGATTATGGGAACTTCAAAATCCACTTCGCAATCCAAGATCACAAAGTCAGCTGGGAAGATAAGCTTACCAATCTTTACTAGCACATCAGACAATATTCCCACGGGCCGCTTTACCGAACGGTTAGCCATCAACACTCTCATGGACGTTGGTTTAGGAGCTCCCAAACCCAGTTGTTTATAGACTGCTAGCTGCATCAGGTTGATGCTAGCACCAAGATCACACAAGGCTCTTCCGAAGCCGAGTTTCCCAATAGTACAGGGAACAGTAAACGCACCTGGATCTTCCTTTTTGTCTACTAACGACCTTGAGGAAATAGCACTGCAGTGGTGGAGGTTGTCTTCCGGTTCAAAACTTACCGACCTCTTCTTTGTAATCATGTCCTTCAGAAACTTGGCATAACCGGGCATTTGTTCAAGCGCTTCCACCAATGGGATGTTTATTGATATTTGCTTGAGCATGGTCAGGAAATTCAGGAACTTACCATCTTCCGCTTTCTTCTTCAGGCGTTGTGGGAAAGGAGGTGGTGGTCGAGGCATCATAGTTGGAAGCTTTTCAGCTTCCTTGCTTTTCTCCGCGGGCTTTAGAATAGCCTCCTCGACTTTCTTTTCGTCCGCGATCTCACCCTCTTGAGTCTGAATTACCGGATGTGATTCCGGTAATATTTTTCCGCTTCTTGTGGTGATCGCCATACAGCTTGCATCATTCCTCGGGTGAATCGTGTAACTCGGCAAGGTACCTGTCTTCCTTTGGTTTAGAGATGCCGAGATTAAGCCCACTTGCTGCTCTAATTGTTTAATCGAAGTGGAATGCGACTCCACTATTTGACTCATGGTCGATAACTCATTCCTTATCTTCTTCACCCCAGAGTCAGTCGATTCTACCTTCAGCAGCATCTTCGCCATCATGTTCTCTAGCTTGGAAGTCCCTGCCTCGTTGCTAGCTTTATCCCGATTACCAGGTGGTACATACAACCCACCTCAATCGGTGTTATTCCTCCAATTTCCTTGATTGCGATTGTAGCCAGGTTTCTCATAGTAGTTGTCCTTCTGATAGGTCCGACCTTGGTTTCCTTGGCCATTGGCCTGGAAACCCCCCAAGTAATTCGCCTCCTCAGTTTCCAACTCTGCTGCTCTACCTTGAGAACCCACAGCTTGTACCTTCTCCATACCTCCTGAGAACAAGTGCTTGGTCAGTAGGTCCAACTGCGTTTTTAGATGCGCCATGTCTTGGTCGCGCTCCTCGTCTTTTCTGCGCTGCTCAGCTGACATACCAACTGCATAAGTGCTAGCTACCTCTGAATCCCGTGTATGCCAGGCCCTGTTGGTTTTGGTGAGCCTGTCTAAAGTAGTTGTGGCCTCAACAAAAGTGAGACCCATGAATGCACCACCTGCTGCGTTGTCCAACGTCGACTTGGTAGCCGAATTCAGTGCTCTGTAGAACGTCTCCATCAAGAAGTTATCGGTCAACTGATGGTTCGGGCATTGTGTTATCTTCTTTTTGAATCGCAACCAGGTCTCGTGCAATGCTTCGTGAGGTTGTTGCCTGAAGTTGCTAATCTCGTCCCTCAACTATATCATCGGAGAGGGAGGAAAGAACCTTTCTAGGAAAGCTCCTCTCAACTCTCCCCAAGTTGCGATAGAGTGGGGGGTCAGCTCTGTCAACCACAACGCTGCCTCATCAGACAGAGACAACGGAAACAACCTGAGCCTGATCGCTGTCTGACTCACGCCCGGAAGTTCGAACGACTTGCATATGCCCACGAAATTCATTAGGTGCTGGTTTGGATCATCCCCAGCGGCACCTCGGAACACTCCTCTCAAGTTCAACGGCTGGATCATCGTGCTAGTGATGTTGAACTTGGCTCCGGGCGCTAGCGGTGGAAGAGCAATGGCGCCCGTAGCGCCAACTCCATCCAAGTCAATATCCTCATCATTCAGCATAACATCATCCTGCAGACCACCAGCATTCAGATTTTGTTGGGCCTGCAGTTCTGCAGCGAGCCTTGCTGCCTCTTGTAGTGCGGCCATATTTTTCCTTAATGTTCTAGCAAGCTCGGGATCGTAAGGTAATGTTGATTCACCTGAGCGCAGGGTACTTAGCATGCACAACTCTGTACCCTGTCAAAACAAAAACAACAAATAAACGTAAAAGCAGGAAAGTATGACTAAGAGTCAAATAAACACACCGGACTTAACAAACAACCGTATTTCCCGGCAACGGCGCCAAAATTTGATAACGCTCAAAGTACCACTCCAATTAGGAAGCGTAAGCGATCGTTGACAAATATAGAACCCAACAAAGGTTGGGGTCAATCCCACAGAGAATATGGTAAAAGTTAAGTCTTTAGTGAATTACGTGACTAGTAGTCGATAGTTTCCGGTAAAAAGGGGGGGTTTTGTGTGAACAATGTGTAAGCAAAACAAACAATAATGTATGAGGATTAATCAGTAGGAGAATGGACTAGGGAAGTGTTTACCATGGCGTTGGTAACAATATCGATTCTAGGCATAACTGGGTTCTTTCTATATGCGTGTCACGATGTGATTGAATTAATTGTATCGTCTAAACGTTTCTCAACCAAATAGACAAATTTACTTTTCAATTCTCTCGAACTTGAAAAGGTTTTCTTTTAGATTTCAATCCTAAACATCAAGTAGATTAATCTAGTTACAGCATTAATTATAAGACGAGAGTTGGTAGTCTCGAATCCTCGTCGTTATTCAAGTTTCCCGGTTTTAATCTCTTTACTCAAGCAAATTAAACCTAGGCATGTTCTAATGTTTGCAACCACTAGAAAATGTTAAATAATGAATGATTAACAACGTGACAACATATATATTGAACCCGTCGCTACCCGGAATCTATATCGCTACTTTAGCCATGGCTCCCACAACCCTAGTTGTGGGAGGTTTAGTTACTCATGCTTGTAGAAGAATAAAAGAAAGTCATATTCATAATAAAGAAAAGAGATCCTTACAATGTAGTGAGAACAATCTTTAATTATTCCAAGAACAAGAAAACAAGATCCCAAGAACAAATCAAGAACACGAATTCAAGAAGTAGAAAAACGTGCTTCTTGCTCTCCACTTTGATTAAATCCTCCTAAAACTATTGGGAAAACTATTGTAAAAAGCTTGGTTAATAAAATAAACCTAACATAGGGTATTTATAGGAGTCTAGGAAACAAATCCCAAAAACGCTTCACATGTGTGACGGGCCGTCACTCAGGCCGTCACTCTTATCCAGAATGCTCTTTTTCGCGTATTTCCTTCCGTTTTCATGTTTGTCTCCATTTCCTGAAAATACAACATAAAAACATCAAAAATGACAACGGTTGCTTGAAAACGTACGATTGTTCTTAGTTTAAAGGAGTCGAAAGTGCCGTAAAATGGCGGCACATCAGTGAGCTTGGACAAAAATATATTATTCTATTCCTTAGAGGTGATTCATGTCTTGTATGATGTCATGTTGTATTATGGCATCTATTTTTTGGTCTCCAACGACCGTAGGGTTTCGTAGGAAGTTTTGATATAAGAATCAGAGTCATACAACTCTGGTTACGATAATTGTTGTAATGACCCTCTGAGTGATTTTCTGCTTTTTGTGCTTTTTCTATGTTTTGTGCTGTCCCTCAGAGGATAAAGGTTAGTTATTACTTGTTGGGAGTGACAGTTTAGTGCCTGAGCCATTCGTTAGGTCATTAAGACCATTTTCTATTTTAGAACTTGAACTTAGAAAATCTTTGACTTCGATCAACTTTCCTGGTAAACATGCTCAAAATTGAATTATGACAGTTTCATTAGCTCTGGAATGGGGATTTTGGTTTAGTGGGACCCTTGGTCTGGGTCTGGGAGATTTTGTTTTGGGTTTGTGTTGTTTTTTGTGTTTTCAGGCTAGTTTGGCTTGTGGGGTTGACTTTGGTCAATATTCAGAGAAAACGGCCTCAGATGAATATTTCGTTAGCGCTGTTAACTCCGGAATGTCAACTTTGGACTAGTGGGACCTTTGATTTGGGTCCCGAGGCTTCTGGACTCATTTTTGGCCTTTGGGTTTCATTTTGGAAAAGTTGGTCAAAAGTTGGTTTTGGGCATAGGGCCGACTTTTCATTAAATCGATCTCCGTTAGGATTTTCGTTGATTCCGTTGAGTTGTGAATGCCATTTTTAGTTGAATAACTTAGCTCGTTTGTGTTCATGGGACCCCGGATGTGCTCCTAAGGATCCGTCAAAGAAATTTTCTAATGTTGGCTTTGTTGTTGGCAGCTGGTTGCTGTCATGGAACCAGCAGGCCATTGCCTACGCGGAGGCATGGCCGCGTACGAACAAGAGCACCAGAAACCCCCCTCCTTGTTTACCTTTGCCTAGGAAACTATCAGGTAGCGTGTGCTCTGGCGTGTTGCTGGCCTGGGCCTCTGCCTGGCATTTGCGTGTGCATGCGCCTAGCCGCATCTATAGGTCCGCGTACGCAGTGCCTGGCCACATGCACATAGGCGTCCTGACAGCTTTAAGTTTCCATCACCATCTCTATTCTTTCATTTTCCAAACACACCACATGTGTTTTCCTCCATTAGAATATAATTCTAAAGCTCCAATTTGAACTCCAAATCTCTCCAAATCTTGTGGTAAAAACTCATATGATATGTCGTCATTCTTGCACTCGAAATTGGTAAGCTTACGCCTTCAAATTCCTAGTTTTTCCTTTTAAAATTTCCTTGAACTAGTTTGACTTCAGGGCTGATTTGGGCCCCGAAACGAGTCCTGTTCGTGCTAAACTTTTGAGCATGATTTTCTTAACCCGCTGCGAGCATAATTGTAAATTTTATTTTCTGTTTCATTGTGCGAGCCCCGAAGGTTAATTTCTGACCCAATTTCTAGCCTGATTTTCCGTATAGCAGTATGAATGTCATTTTTCTTGTCTTGACACCTAGATTGTATTCTTGATAGTGTGGCAGCTTTCTGAGGATGTTAGGAATGGGAAGTCATACGAGTGACGGCTCGTGTTAGCAGTTCGGTCTCGAGGTAGGTTACAGTTTACTTCCTAGACTGAGGTTAGTTAGATTTTATATATTTATATGTTACTGGAATGTTAGGTTAGACTTTAGGTAGATTTATGCTTAAATCCTATATTTTGCTTTGATTAGCCATTTCAGATTATAGCTTATAATTTTTATGTTTATCCTTACCGTAGAAGCTTGTAGTTTCGTTGTTGCTAGTTTAGAATCTTTAGTTTTCTTTTAGGACGTTTTAAAGGTAGAGTAGAGGCTCTTTGTGATTTTTGCTTTTACTTTACTATTTTATCTGCTTTTTCTACCATTGTGTGTAACTGTGGGCCCGAGGCCATAGCTCGGATTTAGATGGAGTTCTAGGTCATTTCTCTTGGTTTGGAGGGTATTTTTCCCTGTTTTTCCTTCCTATGTGTTATTTTCTCTGAATATGAATATTTCATGGCCATACTATATTGCATATTATCGACACATAAATGAATAGTTTTTCAAGATTTTTGGTTCAAAATTGAGGTTCACTACAACTACGATGATTTTTGGATTTTGAATGAGTTATATTAGGTTTTAAGGATTTTGGAAGGAAAAAGAGAGAGTACTATTTTATGCATATATTTATAGTCCGATGCGGTATTCTGGACCCCAGATGCATTATTCTGAGCTTTTACTTCCCATTTACCTACACATATATATGCATAGTATGATGTGGTATTTTGGGTGCCCGATGCGGTATTCCAAGTTTATACTATTATGCATTCATACATTATATCATCTTCCATCGTATTGCATTGACTTTGGTGCTTTTGGATTGTCGGTTGATTAGGATTGATCTTGCTATTACTTCATCCTTATTGGTTCAGTTGGCTCTATTTTCGGTGTTATAACTAGATTTAGGTGGATCCATATATTTTAGCTTGCTTTCCTGTAATTTATTATATATATTATCTTTCAACGCTCGATCGACCTATGATGCCTACTGGGTACCTGTTGTGTTTGTACTAATCATACACTCTGCATCTTTTTCTAATGTAGCACCTAGTATGAGCCACCCTCGTTGATCCTCCTATCGTTCGAGGCCTGTTGCAGTTCATATCGCGGTGAGATCCCGATGCCTTGGAGACTTTACATGCTTTCCATCTTGTATATTTTATATTTTGGATAGACAGAGTCTTTTGTATAGATACTCCATACTTTAGTCGCTCTTGTACTAGTTACACCAGTTTCGGGTTGGTTCTCATGTATGTTTTGTCTTCTTGGTCACTTTAGGGCCATTGTTTGTATATTTGATACAGTTGGTATGTATATATGCTATTGGCCCTATCTCGCTTATGTATGTCTTCCACTTTTCATACTTTAACTTCTTTATTTGTCTTCCGCATCATTAAGTTTGGCTTGCATACTGGAGTGTTATGTAGGCGCCATCATGGCCCGATTTTGGATCATGATAGAGTGGTATCAGAGCTCTAGGTTCACCGGTCTTGCTAGTACAAGAGCAAAGTGTCTAGTAGAGTCTAGTGCATCGGTACAATGACGTCCGTATCTAATCTGCGAGAGGCTATAGGACATTCCTTTGGAATGATTCCATCTTGTTTGATTCCTTGTCATGCTTTCTTGACTTGATCAACTTTTGAGTATCTTTGTTTACTCTTTCTCTGATGGTTCAGACGAGATATGCAGTAGGTGAGGATGAGGTGCCTGTACCTGCATTTAGGGCCCCAACTATGGGATGTGGTAGAGGTTGAGGTGGGGCACGGGCTTCAATGCCAGCTCAGGCCCGGGCTAGACTACCAATACAAGATCCTAAGGATAGGGTTGATGAGGTACAATATGAGCCAGAGCATATGGGGCCAGCCAAGCATCCGAAAGATTTCATGGCTACTCCAGTATTATAGGACACTTTGGTTTGGTTATTTGGGTTTCTTGAGGGTATGATTCCACCAGCAGCTTTGTGGGGCACTCCGGTTGGTTCTCAGGTTAGATATGAGGCTCAAACTTTAGCTCAAGCGGCATCACATGTTTTAAGAATTCAGCATGCTGCTGTGGACAGTGGTTCCACCTATTCCCATCAGGCTAGTTATGTCATTGAGGAGCAGAAGATACTTGGTTGGTTTCTGAGATTGGGTCCTCCGAGGTTTTTGAGTGATTCTAGGGAGGACGCATATGAGTTTCTAACTAGCTGTCAGGAGAGATTGCATAATTTGGGGTTTGTTGAGTCAAATGGGGCAGACTACACCGTGTTTTAGCTGGATGGTCCAGCAAAATAGTGGTAGATGTAATATATAGCTTGCAGACCAGTGAGGTCACCTTCTCTTACTTGGGCATAGTTCTCCACAACTTTTCTACAAAGCAGTCACAAAAACAAGGAAGAAGCACAAGGAACTAGCACAAGGAGTAATCAACCAAGGGTTACAAGTATACATGCTAGCACAAGACGTATACATAACACAAAAACACAGGTGTAAGGAAGAAGAACGCACTTGGAATCCTTGCAACAATAGTATATAAAAGGAGAGAGAGAATCAGGAACGTGGCGGTATACCGATAACCTCAAGTAAAAGGAAAAGAAGGAAAGCAATCTAACATACTCAAGATGGAATCAATAAGCATAAGGAAAACATAACACCAATCCAACTTCAAAATAGCATAAACAGGAACCCACCTCACAAGTACAACCCTAGGATGGAATAACTAACCCATAATAACCGAGAAATACTAGTGAAATCCTGATAAGGATGGAACCAGAAACTCACAATCTGCTCAGAAAGCCACACAAAAGTGCCTCAATAGGATAGGACTCCCTAGCCCTCTCAATAATCAAAATCCTACAATCGGAGCCTCAACAGGCTAATAACCACTAAATCACCAAGAAACAAGGACCATAACCATCTCCATAAAGCGACAAGAGTAATCTAAACTACCTATGTCCTAACGGCCGCCCATACAACTGAGGAACGCAATTAAGTGAAAACTGAAGAGAGTTCATAATGCTTAGAAAACTTAAAAGGAAACATACATACATGAGTTTCTTATAACTGACATGAGACCATGTGAGCTACATAGAATCTAACTGTATAACCCCAGTTAGCAAAGATGACTTTGAACCCTGCCAAGGAATAAGTCACCATACCCAACTATATAACCCTAGTTGGCAAAGCTATCCTATGCCCCGCTCAGGCAAGGACACCATACATGAAGACCTGGATCCACTCTCTCTAGCCTTTAAGGCACATTTCATTTCATAACCTACGCTGGCAACGTAGTTTCTGGGACTAAGGGTAATCTCACCCCGTCCAACTCGGTGTTAAATACTACTCCCAAAACATGCATACCTATAGCTCATAATCATATTATAGGGCTCTCATGCCAAATCTTGTTCATAATAAGGGCATACTCTCATGCCAAATCTTGTTCATAATAAGGGCATATTGTCATGCCAAATCTTGTTCATAAAGCATGAAAATACATCGGGTATCATGCAACTTTCATATAATAGTTCATAAGCTTAGCATATCTATAATTCAAAAATATGCTTTTCTTTCTAAATTCATACTTGAAGAATTAGGCATGCAAATTCATAAATACATAAAGGCCATGATATCTAAGCATGCCAAGTTTCTCTTGAAAACACGCAATTTTATAGTTTCATGCTATAAATCAACTTTCATGCTTGGGCCTTTAAAACCAATAAGAGAATCATTCTTAAATCACGAGCAATCAAGAAGAAACCATGAATTTAAACATAAAACTGATTTCATAAGTTTTCCCTAATTTTAGATCAAAACCCTAGTTTCATGAGTTCATAAATCAAAATAATAATTGGCCTTAAAATCATGAGTAGGAAACCACTTATAGAAATCCATGCAAAACCATGCAATTTAGAGTTAGAATCCATAGAAGAATCATGAGGAAACAATTTTAGAAGGACCCATAAGAATTGAGTAAGAACCCTAGTTTAGAAATCCATAAGTTCAATTGTAGAAGATTGGGGTTTTGGGCATAAGGGTGAAGGAATCCCTTATTGAATACCCACATTCCTTGGTGGAAGATTACCCACTTGATTGGAAAAGAATTAGGAGACTTGACTTGGAGCTTGGAGACTTGAGCTTGAGAGAAACTTTTCCTCTTTGAGTGAAGAATGATGAACCTAAGAGGGACTTAGGGTAATATGGGTGAAAACCCCTTCTAAAAGTAGTCAAACAACCTCACTTAATACATAATAGGGTGGGAAATGACCCAAATGCCCCTTGGAATTAATTGGGAAAAAGCTAGAAATTGGTCAACTTTCAGTGACAACGACTCAGTCCACGAGTCGTGGTTTGGATGACGGTTCATCATCTGGAGTCGTAGAACTTAGGCTGGGAATTTCAAGTTGCAACTTCACTTCTACGGGTCAATAGGACGGACCCGTAGAAGGAATGATGGATCGTCATTAGGAGTCGTCGTCTGTGGTTCAGCTGACTCTTGGTCGAACCACGACTTAAGACATTGTCCGTCGTTCAAATGACGAGTCGTAGACTTGAATCGTGGTTCCTGAAGAGACTTAGGAAAAATTCATTTCTCATAACTCTCCACGAGTAGACAGGATGGCCCGTCATTTGAATGATGAGTCATCATTTGGATTCGTGGTCCCTTGGAACACTTAACAGTTCTCAGGTCTAGTTCCACTAGTGGAACTACGACTCTTAGAATGAACTATGGTCTGTAGAACCCACTTGTGGTTTTCAGACCAGAGGCTAAACTTGCAGGGACTGAACCACGGATCCATTCCACGAGTCGTGGCTCTAACCACGGTCCATGGTTTGGACCCTTCATTTCTGAAATAGGGATTTTTTTGAGGTTTTTAACTTAGATAGCTAGATACGTTTCCAGGGTGTTACACAATTACTGACATAAACACCATGGATTATTAGACCTAATGGTATCCCAAATGAAGCTTAAAGTTAGCCCATAAAATTACAACCAAATCTGGCCCAAACAACTACAATAGGTATCCACCAATGTTGACCACATTTTAACCCAAGAGAAGCCCAAAATCAGCCACAAAACATAACCCTTTTGAGGCCCAAACAAAGGATAATTTTGGCCCAAGTTTCTTGACCCATTTTTTCCCCAATTCTACTAAAAAAAGTCGGCCAAAGATGCCCACTTAAACAGACCTTTTGTTGATCAATATTGATCCAAAAAGCTGGAAAAATTCTCTCTTATCTTCTTTCGTCTTGACCGCCCCTCTCTCCCATTAGGGTTCTAAGAAGATCAATATTCATTCAATCTTAAGTTGAGTTAAACAACTTATTATCTTTGTACTGATATACTACATATATCTAGGATATCCTATGGTAATAAATACATGAGCTATGGCAGCCCCTTCCTTAAGGTTGGACACTTAGAAATTGTGTAACAATTAAGAGATTTTTTCTTCTCTTGTTGGTGTATGTTTAGGGGGTACTTAAGCTTTGCAAGGATTAAATATAAATAGGATAGAATACCCCTTCAAGTTTGGTAAGTACTCTGCCCATAATCATATTTTTGTATTGAAGTTCGGATGGAAAAATGTTGTTGAATTGTTGTTAAGAACTCACGGGACGACGATCGAAAGCCGTGGGTTCAATGTGGTGCTATTGTATTTCGGTATGGTGAGTTGTGTAGGGGATGTTTGATGTGTTTTGTATGGTTGGATGCAGTAGTATGGTGTGTGTGATGTTTATTGAAATGGGGGAGAAAGGTGTAACGATACACCCTTTAATTAATGCCAATACGTAAATCTGCCTGGAAAATGTTTAGCTACTATTTTGGAAAAGTTGTATCAGGTTTAAGAGATAATATTAGCTTAATTATACCCTTGTGTTGTATATTAACTTAATAAAGTAAAGGCCAAGTTGTGGTAAGCACAATCTTCATAAGGAACGAGGTATGTTAAGGCTTCTTTATTCCTTATCGGCATGAATCTAGAAATGGAACTCTAAATCTCCGAAAGAAGGAATTTGAGTATTCTATTGTAAGAGAGCTGATTTGGTAACTTAACAAGTCTTAAGAAACTAAGTGATACATTATGGTGATTCAAGTCACCTTATAAAAGTCTGATACTTTTTTCATGAAACGTAAGTTATCCTTTTGTCGAGTTTCTTCTTTGTATTGTGATCCCTAATCAAGCTTTAGAAAGTATAAAAGGAAGGTTAGAAAGTCAAATCCCCATTAATATGTGTTTGGTAAGTTGATTCCAACATCTTGTAAGTCAAGGCTAAAGAAGTTATCTAAATAAACCTCTATAACTAACACGAGTAGTTTTGAAGGTCAATCTAGTAATACACTTATTACGCGTGGATTGCGTATTAGTGTGCACCGAGGTGCTACTGCCATATTGAGGCTATTATATATCTAGTGTGCACTGAGGTGCTACTACCACATTGAGTCCATTATATACATAGTGTGCACCGAGGTGCTACTACCATATTGAGGCCAATATATACATAGTATGTGCCGAGGCGCTACTGCCATATTGAGGCTATTATATATAGGGTGCATCGAGGCGCTATTGTGGTTCAGCATGTGTTATAATAAGTGAGTTGCGGTGTGAGTTAATGCATGTATTGTGTTCTAAAAAGAATAAAGGATAAAAGATCTTAACGAGTCCTACCGATTACAGTTTACAAGTTTCATATTATATCCTGTTCAAATTCACTACTTGCAACTTACTATTATGTTTCTACCTTACGTACCTGTATATTATTTTCGTAATGACATCCCTATTGCCGGGGGGATCTGCATTCATGCCTGCACGTCTAGATAGAAACCTAGACAAACCTCTTCAGTAGGAGTTGCAGAGTTCATCCAGTTTGGTAAGCTCCATTTTTCCTGGAGTTGACGAGTCAGAGGTCTAGATTATATTTTGACCAGGTTATGTATATGTACAGTTTATGGGTAGTCAAGGGCACTGTCCTAGATATGAGATGTTTTACTTACTCCTAGAGGCTTGTAGATGTGTATATATATATATCAGTGTTCGGTATGGCCTTGTCGTTCTTGTGTTGGTTACCTACTATTGAGCTATCAGTGTTTCTAATTTCTATACTTAGAGAACTTGTCGGTCTCAAACCCCCAGTAGGTTCAATAGAGATACACTCTATTTTGGCACCCTTAGCCTTTTGGGGCTCCGGGTGCCGGTCTTGCCTCATCTGGTTTGGGGAGTGACACATATCATCTCATATAAAGCTTCAAACAAGGCCATATCTATACTGGAGTGATAACTATTGTTGTATACAAACACAACCAGCACTAGGTATAGATCTAAATAACCCCCAAAGTCCACCAAACATGCACGAAGCATATCCTTTAACACCTAAACTATATGCTCAGACTGCTCATCAGTCTGAGGGTAAAAAGTTGTACTCAGGTCCAACATTTTCCCCTATTCTTCATCTTTTGCTAGAAATTAGAAGTGAACTGGGTGCCCGTATCAGAAATAATGGAGATAGGCATCCCATGCAATCAGACAATCTCATTCAGGTAGATCTTGGCCAATTTGGTTGCATATAAGTCACCTACACAGGAATCAAGTATGTAGACTTCATCAATCTGTCAACAATGACCCATATCAAATTGCATTTTCCCAAGGTCTTAGGAAGGCCAACCGTGAAATCCATGGCTATTCTCTCCTACTTCCATTCAGGAATGGGCATTCTTTGAAGTGTACCTCCAGGCTTGTGATGTTCATACATCACCTGCTGCTAGTTCTGGCACTTAGTCATAAAGTCTAATACATCTGTTTTTATTCCGCCCCACCAGTAATGTTGTTTCAAGTCTCGGTACATATTTTTCACACCAGGAGTCATGGTTCAAACCACGGTCCATGGTTTGGACCCGTAATTCAAGTAAACATGAATTTTTTTAGAGTTTCAAACTTAGAAAGATGGTTCAATTTCTGGGGTGTTACAATATCTCCCCCTTGGGGTCATCGTCCTCGAATAAAGACTAAACAAGGGAAAACTAAAGAGAAAATAGCCTAACCAATCATCAATACATAAAATCTGAAGAACAAACATGATAACTGAGACCGTAACTTAAAACATGACTGAATCAACTTCGAAAAATATCCATGCACACTAAGATCATGAGGGGAACTGATTGAATAGACTAGTACCTCAAGTGGTAACTGGATCAGAAGGAAAGAGATGAGGGTACTTGGCTTTCATGTCTAATTCCGCTTCCCAAGTAGCTCCCTCAACAAGATGATTCCTCCAAAGGACTTTTACCGAAGTGACTTCTTTGTTCCTCAACCTCCAAACCTGATGATCAAGGACTTATATGGGAACCTCCTCATAAGTGAGACTATCACTCACACCTACATCCTCCAAAGGAATAATCACGGCCAGATCACCAACACATTTTTTAAACAAGGAAACATGGAAAACTGGATGGACCACTTCTAATTCCGTTGGCAAATCTAACTCATAAGCAACGCTACCAACTTTCCTAAGAATCTGATAAGGACCTACAAAAAGGGGACTAAGCTTCCCTGTCTTGCCAAATCTCATCACACCCTTCATGGGCGACACCTTCAGAAAAACCCAATCATCAACCTTAAATTCCAATTCTCTTCTCCTCACATATGCATATGATTTTTGTCGACTCTGAGCGGTCTTCAACCTCTCCCAAATAAGCTGAACCTTATGCATAGTCTCATGCACCGAATCCGAACCAATCAAAGCTGCCTCACCTACCTTAAACCAACTAATAGGAGACCTACATCTCCGACCATAAAGTGCCTCATAAAGAGCCATCTAGATGCTAGAGTGAAAGTTATTGTTGTAGGAAAACCCAATAAGAGGTAAGTGATCATCCCAATTACCTTTGAAGTCAATCATGCAAGCTCTCAACATATCCTCCAAAGTCTGAATAGTATGCTCTTCCTGGCCATCCATATATGGGTGAAAAGTTGTGCTAAGCTTCACCTGAGTACCAAGATTTCTCTGAAACGATCACCAAAACTAAGAAGTAAACTGAGTACCCCTATCTGAAATGATGGACAATGGGACACCATACAATCGGACTATCTCCCAGATGTAGAGTCTGGGATAATCATTCACTGAGTTCGTAGTCTTAGCAACCAAGAAGTGGAGTGACTTTGTCATTTGGTCGATAATCACCCAAATCGAATCATGTTTCCATCGAGTATGAGGCAAACTCGTAATGAAGTCTATATTGATCGCTTCCCACTTCCAAGTAGGAAGGTCAATATCCTGATTCATGCCACCCGATCGCTGATGCTCTACCTTTACTTGATGATAGTTGGGACACTTAGCCACAAAATACTTTATGTCCCTCTTCATACCATTCCACCAATAGAATTCCCATAGATCACGGTACATCTTGGTGGCACCGGGGTGAATAGAATATCTGGAACTATGAGCCTCAGTCAAAATCTGTTGTCTCAACCCATCTACATCAGGAACATATAATCAACCCTGATAGCGAAGCACGCCATCTCCCCCTTGGGAGGAAACCTCAACTCTTTGTTGATGGACTACTCCCTTTAGCTGAAGAAAAATGGAATTACTGTCTTGCTTTGCCTTCACTTCAGTTACCAAAGATGGTTCAGAACCATTCTAAACAATAACACACACCTTCTATCGAGTCCCTAAGGAAAACTCCCAACCGAGCAAGCCTATGAACCTCCTTAACAAATTCCTTCTTCCCGTCTTCTACTGAAGACACACTACCCACGGACACTCTACTAAGTGCATCCGCCAAAACATTGGCCTTACCCGGGTGGTAAATCACACTCATGTCATAATCCTTAAGAAGCTCAAGCCATCTTCTTTGTGGCAGATTCAATTCCTTTTGAGTGAACACATACTGAAGACTCTTATGATCGGTGAAAATATCTATATGCACACCATACAAGTAATGTCTCTAAATCATCAAAGCAAAGACAACAACTACTAACTCAAGATCATGAGTAGGGTAGTTCATCTCGTGAGATTCTTTAGCTATCTCAAAGCATAAGCAATCACTTTACCATGCTAGATAAACACACAACCCAAGACAATCCTAGAAGCATCACAATATACAACAAAATAATCTAGTCCATCGGGTAGAGCCAACACTAGAGTTGTGGTCAATCTAGTCTTCAATTTCTTAAAGTTCTTCTTTCAAAGGTCAGACCACTAAAATTTTACCTTCTTCTGAGTCAACCGAGTCAAAGGGGCAGTAAGAGAAGAAAATCCTTCCACAAATCTCCTGTAGTAACTAGCCAAACCCAAAAAGCTCCTAATATCTGATGATAAAGTATGTCTAGGCTAGTTCTTTACTCCCTCGATCTTTAGAGAATCAACTTGAATACCATCACTAGTCAAAATGTGACTCAGTAAGCAATTGACTAGATCCAAAACTCACACTTGCTAAACATAGAAAATAACTGTCGGTCCTTGAGAGTTTGCAACACCACTCTCAAATGGGTCGCATGCTCCTCCTCACTCCGAGAATAAATAAGGATGTCATCAATGAAAACAATCACAAACATATCTTAATACTACTTGAACACACGGTTCATCAAATCCATAAAGGCTGCAGGAGCATTTGTTAGACCAAAGACATAACAAAAAATTCATAATGACCATACCGAGTCCTGAAGGCTGTCTTCAGAATATCACACTCTCTAACACGAAGCTTATGATAACTGGATCTAAGGTCGATTTCGGAGAAGAAACTAGCACCCTGAAGTTGATCGAACAAGTAATCAATCCTAGGGATGGGATACTTATTCTTAATTGTGACCTTGATCAAATGACGGTAGTTAATACACATACTGAGGGAACCATCTTTCTTTCGCACGAATAAGAATTGGGCACCCCATGGAGAAACGCTAGCCCTAATGAAACCCTTATCAAGAAGATCCTTCAACTGATCCTTTAACTCTTTAAGTTCTGCAAGAGCCATTCTATAGGGAGGAATGGAGATAGTACTCGTATCTAGAAGAAGATCGATCCCAAAGTTGATTTCCCATTCGGGAGGGACTCCAGGGAAATCTTTGGGAAACATTTTTGGGAACTCATTCACAATAGGGACAAACTGAAGAAATGGGGTCTCGTACTCTATGTCCATAACCCACACTGAATAATAAACACAACCCTAAGAAATAACCTTCCTAGCCTTAAGATAAGATATGTAATAACCTTTCGAGGATGGGGGACTACCTTGCCATTTTATGACGGGTTTATTTGGAAACTTGAAACTGACAACCTGAGTACGACAATCAACTGAAGCATAACAAGCATACAACCAATCCATACCAAGAATAACATCAAAATCAATCTTCTCCAATTCTACTAAATCTGCTGAAGTGACTCTATGAAAGACTAAGATAGGGTAATTTCGATAGATTCTTTTGGCTAGGACTGATTCACCAACATGAGTAGAAACACAAAAGGGTTCTAAAAGCAATTCAGGACAAATTTCAAACTTGCATGCTATATAAGGGGTCACAAAAGATAAGGAGGCGCCGGGGTCCAACAAAGCATACACATCGAAAGAAAAGACTTTCAATATACCAGTAACAACATCTGGGGAACCCTCCTGGTCCTGATGAGATGACACAACCTAAAGACAGTTTTGGCGCTGACTACCAGAATTAGAAGCAGTGCCCTGCTGGGCTGGTCGATCTTCTGAAGCTGCTGGGGCAGACTGAGTCCTGCTACCACCCTGCCCCTTCTTATCTGAAGGGAAATCTCAAATCCTGTGACCACCCTGACCATATCAAAAACAACCCTCTTTACCAGTTAGACACTCACCGGGATGGTTCTTTCCACACTTGGTACAAACGGGGTAGGAAGGCTCCTTTGCACTACTCCCCTGAGAATAAGAGCCTACACCTCTACAGACTAATCATGACGAGGCCTGGAGGCTTGAGAAGGACAACTAGCAGTAGAATGCACAGGTTCTAATGAACTCTTCCGAAAGGAAGATCGATCCCCGTCTCCGGACTTCTGATTACTGAATCTCAAACCCTTAGATCTGACTCTTTTGTTTACCCTAGCTATCTCCCTAAGATTGTCTCCCTCGACCTGGTGAGCATGAGTCATAAGCCTGGAGATACTCATGTCACTCAACAACATAGCAGACCTACACTCCTTCTTTACCAAATCTGAAACCCCATAGATATACTTGCTCATCTGATCCTGTGGGTCTGCTACCATAGAGGGAGCATACCTAGAAAGCTGAGTGAACTTCAAACTATACTCCTGAACAGTCATGGATCCCTGTATCAAGTTCACAAACTCCTCAGCCTTCGCTTTCCTCAACTCCCTCGAGAAGAACTGATCAGAAAAACCCTCTCGAAACACTCCCAAGTCATAGGGACCATGTCCCTAGCCCTAGCTTTCTTCCATTGTATGAACCAGATATGAGCTATATCCTTGAGTTGATATGATGCCAACTCGACATAATCAACACCAACCACTTGCATCACATCAAAGATTTTCTTCACTTCATCTATAAAATTTAGCAGATCCTCATCCACTTTTGAACCCCAGAACTCTACTGGGTTATTACGGATAAAATCATGAACTCGGGCTACTACCCCACCTTGAGGGTGGATGGGAATAAGGGTTGGCTGATTGACTTGAGCATCTATGGTTTGGGCTAACATATGGATGGCATTCCTGAACTCCTCGTTCGTGACCTTGGGGGCCAGAACTGGAGGAACAACTTTATGAGCGGCTCGGTGAGGCATAGCACGTCGAGGCATAATTTGAAATGTACAACGAAAGGATTAAAGGGATATTAGAGTTAACTTCTATTGCACAATATGATCATGAAAGAAGAGAAGTCTTCCTAAGATATCTCATAGCTTCCCTCTCATAAGTGTGGCACGCTTCACACATATGAAAGAGACTCTACTCGATGCGACTTTCAGACATCCTAGGACTCTTGAACTTGAGGCTTTGATACGAAGTTTGTCACACCCCGAGGCTACTCCCTAGACGTAACATAGGATCTGGGACCATAAGTGTCCCAAGTTAACCCTTGGTCATAGCATAACTCAGATAAATCCATAGATAAGCTGAAGCATAATAGGAAGATCCAAAATCAAATGTATAGATAATCAAGTCAAATAGGAATACACATCCAAAAAAGAGACCTGAATACTGTCTATTTCTGGAAAGCCTCTAACTATCATAAAGAGATGTTGGGACAAGACCCTAGAAAACTCAGAAATTTGAAATATAAACATAAAGATAGGCTTGCTAACTCTAGTCCTCATAGAATGAGGACTCACCATTGATCAGCTGATAGTGTGGCATAGTCTAGCCACGAGTTTGAGGGTAGGTACTTGAATTTGCATCGTCAAAGGATTCAGTGCAAAATGTGTCAGTACTATAGGATGTACCAAATATGTGAGATAAACAGGAGTCTGAGATAAGCATGGTAAATAAAATTGTAAAATTGAAACCATGCTATGAGTGTAAATCTGAAATGCAAGAGACTCAATGCGATGACAAAGCAAGTTATACAAATATCATAGTAATCATAATAGTCCTGAGAACTGAAGGCAAAGAGTCAATGCATTTTAAAACCTGATATTGTTTCTATAGGAGGTTCTCTAACCGACATAGACCATGTGAGTAACATAGAATATGATGTATACGCCCCATCAAAAGGACCCAATATACCTTGCCAGGGTATAGTGGCATGACTGTGGCGTGATCACTAAATTTGATGCCCAATTGAGGGGACTTAGAACCTACGGGGGTACGTAGTTCTAAGACTAAGGGTACTCTCACCCTGTCCAACTTAGTTCTAATACTACTCCCAAAATATATATATATATAGCTCATAATACTTGTGACATGTCTGATGTCAAAATTGTTCATAACTTAGGTAGACATATCTGGATGCCAAACCTTTCATAAAACATAAAGACATATCTAATGTCCAAAACTGTTGGGAAAACATAAGGACATATCTTATGTCATGCAATTCACAAGTCATTAATCTTAAAGCTTTGCAAAACCATAATTCAAAATATACTTTCCCTTATAATATCATATTTTGAAGAATTAGGCATGCAATTTTATGAAAATAGAGGTCATGTTACCAAGACATACCAATTTTTACTTGAAGACATGCAATTCAATAAAAATATGCTAAAATTCACCATAATCATATGGGCTTTTGAAATCAACTGAGGAACCCCAATTAAATCATAGATATATAATAAGAAATCATGAATTAATTCCTTAGAAGAAGACCCATTACTTTTCCCCAATTTGAGTAAGAACCCTAATTTATAAATCCATAAATTCAATTTAGAAGATTGGGGTTTTGGGCATAAGGGTGAAGAAATTCCCTTATTGAATACTCACTTACCTTGATTGAAGCTAACCCACTTGAAATTGAAAAGGAAAGGAGACTTGACTTGGAGCTTGAGACTTGGAGCTTGAAGGAGTTTTTTTCCTTTTTTGGGAGATGAATGAAGATTTGAGGAGGGACTTAGGCTAATGAGGGTGAAAACCCTTCTAGAAATAGTCAAAATGAACTCATTTAGGAGTTAAAAAGGATGGGTAATGACTAAAATACCCCTGGGACATAATTAGGAAAAAGCTGTAAAAAGTTGACTTTCAAGGACCACGGATGGATTCCATGAGTCCTAGATCAAACCACAGCTCGTGGTTTCCATCTGTCATTCCTGGCCAAATGAACAGGCATCAGAAACCAAACTGCGGGTCAATAAGACAGACCCATAGAATGGACCATGGGTCGTAGACCCAAGTCATAATCTGTGGGACTTAGTTGGCCTCTAATTCACTACCACGAGTGGACACTACAGTCCGTGGTTTGGACTACAGTTCATTGAAGTCACTCGTGGTTCCTGAGGAAATAAGCAACCGTTAGATCAAGTTCCACGAGTTGACTTTATGGACAATAGAATGAACTACGATCTGTAGAACCAACTCGTGGTTCTCAGACCAAAGGCTAACCTGCAGAAGGCATTCCACGGTTCTATTCCATGACTCGTGGTTCCAACCATGGTTCGTGGTTTGGACCCGTAATTCCTGGAAATATGAAATTTTCCATAGTTTCAAACTTAGAAAGCTGGTTCGATTTCTGGCGTGTTACATTGTGGGTCTATCATCACCCCATCTTTCAAAATGACATGCCCTAAGAAGGAAACAAAAGATAACCAAAACTCGCACTTTGAAGATTTCACATATAACTCCTTCTCTTTCAACAGTCCCAACACAATTCTAAGATTACTCTTATGCTCTTCATCACTCTTAGAATATACCAAAATATCAACAATGAAAACTATGACAAAAGAATCGAGATAAGGCTTGAATATTTTGTTCATTAAGCCCATGAAAGTATGTAGGGAATCGGTCATCCCAAAGGACATCACAAGAAACTCATAGTGCCCATATCGGGTTCGAAACGCGATCTTAAGAATGTCTGAAGGTTGGATTTTCAGTTGATGTATCATGCCCCAAACATGAGTGGTGGATAATAACCATATCATCACATGTTTTATGAGTAATCTATGATATATACAAAGTTATAAACTAATAAACGAGCGGAAAACTAACATGTGCTGGATATATATGTACTATAAATTCGTTTGAACAAAAATTATACAGTGTGATGCTAGATAGCGTCTAGGAAGTCTCTAAAGAGTATAAGATGCTATACTACTGAAAACTATTTTGGACATGCCCCGATGTACCCAAGTAGATATCTATATATATAGACAAAAATATAATCATAATTTGGCTCCTTATAGAGATGGAGCTTACCAAAATACCAGCTGAGGACGAAAAGAGAACCTAATGCGGGTGTCTGCTCCCCTGTGAAACTGACCCTGACGTAGGTACATCAGTACATATACAACATGTACTAGTATGTAAAACAAATAGAATAAAAAGTAGACAAGTATGGAAGCTCATATGAATCAAATGTCAAAACAAAAGAATTATGAGCATAAAAGTAATAGATGTACGATATGAAACTGTAACCTGTGCACCAACTTTATTAGTCTTCATATAAAGTCCAAAGAAGCATTAATTATAATATAGCCCCTATGGCTTGCCTAGGTAATGTACTTACTTTATATTTAATATAAATGATCATGAGATGGCCTACTAAAGGTGATCCATGTCACGTGTAAGGCATATGTTGCTAAGGTATCCATTGCTATGATTTTATATGTATAACTATAATCATGGTCTGATACATGGTACACCCTTTGAGGGCTCACTATGAGGTTCTTACCGCAGGCCATATGTGCCATATATTGACTTGAGTCAGGGAAACTAAAGCATGACATTTCAGCTGACTCCAAATGTAAATGATGCCACAAGGGCGGGTACACCATAATCTCACTATAATGGTCAGGTCTCAATCCTTTTCACAAAATCACATCAAATGAGTGTGTCAAGTAAAACCTATGAATACCCTCCCATCGCTAACTTTTATTAAGTAAATGACTTAAAAGGCATATGTTATATAATTTACGATAAAGATCATCCAACTTTTTAAGTAAAATCTCCATAAGAAACTTAACTTCCAGAATATGACATCACTATCCTAACGCTAGTTCTCACTTTAAATTATGGCTATATCATAAAGGTTATCACAAAAACAACTGTAGTTATTCTATGGTCATTTATTTCATTTATAATGTGTGACACATATATGTAATCACATCGTGTGAATTCTAAGAATTTCAAGTAAAGAAACTTATAGTCATGCAAAATATTAAGGAATCTTGACTTGAAGGGAGTAATAATAATACATATAAGATTTAATAGTTAAACGAGGGGATGACCCATAAAGCAACTAAAAACCTTGCATTCATTTTTTATGTAGGCTATTTGACCTTTATAGAGGGAACATGTTGTCATGCCCCGAGGTTACCCCCTGGACGTAACACGGGACTTGGGACCACAAGTGCCCCAAGCTAACCCTTGGTCATAGCATTCTCAAGCATAATAAAAGATAAGCGGAAACGTAATAGATAAGGTCAAAATAACATAAATGGATAGTCAAGCCGAATGGGCATAAAAGATCCAAAAGACTCCAATACTATGTCTGAAAAGTCTCTACATGACATAAGGAGTTGCTAGGACAAGACCCTAGCTAACTCGAAGTACGGAAAAAATATATCAACATAACTAAAACATATCTAGTCCTCGACCTAAGAGGACTCACCAACAGCCGACAGAAAAGTGGCCTGGAAGCTCTAGCCATGTGTCTATAAAGAAACACCTGAATCTGCATCATCAAAGGATGCAGCACGAGATATGCGTCAGTACTATAGGATGTAGTGAGTATGAGAGTGATGCATGAATCATGATAAAATAGTTTAAAGCATGCAAAATTGGAACTTATTACGTAAAGAAGGGACATGAGTAAATACCAAGATAAAAGACATAAAACATGAAATGAAGTTTACATCAAAGTATAAAACCATATAACCTTAGACCTGGAAAATAATCATGCAGGAGTTTCTCTTAACCGACATTAAACCATGCTGAGCTACATGGAGTCTGGTGTCATTTCCCCACACCGAAAAAGGTTGTCCCGACTTGCCAAAGTTAGAACTATTTCATACCAGGATCCTGTCATCATAAGCCTCGCATGGGCAACCTATGGTGCCACATAGTTCTGGGACTGAGGGTACTCTCACCTGGTCCAACTCAGTGCTAAATACTACTCTCAAAACATATATATATATTTATAACATGAGCTCACATACATGTGGCACATCAATGCCAAACTTGTTCATACTTATTCATAACATTTTCATACCCCGGATCGTCATACTACTCATGAATTAGGGTTTTAAAATCGATTCATGAGCATTGATGGAACATCGGGTGTCTTATCTTGCATCATACTTCATAACATGGAAGGACTTGAATACTTCATGACTTGTAAAATTTGCATGGCTCTAGTTCAATTTCCATAAAACATATACTTTCATAGATTATAGGAACTAGGCATGCACATGCTTGAAAATCCATAAGGAAGATGCTATAAAAATCCAATTTGCTTAAACCAACTTCATGCATGTATAAATTTCCATGGTTAAACTTCAATTCATGAAATAAGAGTCAACATGTAAAAACCATATGAAATCATGCAATTTAATAGTAATTTCATAGTCAAATCATGAGAGGATCATATTTAGCAAAACCCAAAAGAATTTAGATATGAACCCTAATTTTAAGATCATGAAATCAAAATTTGAATTAGGGGTTTTGGGCACAAGGGTGAAAGGAACCCATTGTTGATTACCCACATACCTTGATTGAAGATAACCCACTTGAATCGAAAAGACTTAGGAGACTTGAACTTAGAGCTTGAGACTTGAAGCTTGGAGAGGAAATTTTCCTTTTTGAGAGAAGAATGAAGATCTAAGGAGGAACTTAGGCTAATAAGGGTGAAAACCCTTCTTGAAATAGCCAAAATGACATCATTTGAGCCAAAAATCAGTTCAAAAAATGACCCTCTGGGCCCGCATAATGAAATAGAAAACAAAATTAACAATTATCTTTGCAGCGGGTTCATAAACCCAGGCCCAAATTTTGAGCACAAATGGAACTCGTTTTGCGAACGAAATCAACCCCGAAAGTTCACTTGATCAAAGGATTTAAACAAGGAATTTAATAGAATTTAAAACAAAAGACAAAATGAATTTAATGACAGAAAAAGAGAAGGGAATTAGGGGGATCTTACTAGAATGATATGGGATGAAAACCATCCTTAAACCAACTTTTAGAAACTTTAAAAAAACAATGGAGGAGTTTAGAATTTTTTAGGAGAGACCAAAGTTTAAAACATTTTATAGTTGCAGGCACAGGCCTTCGTGCACGTTGGCAGGCCACCACGCACGCAAGCAGGCCACCACGCATGCAACCTCACGTAGGTGACCTGAGGCTTGCGTACCTAAAAGAAAAGCAGAGATAAGTCCATGAGCCCCTTCTGTGCACACGTAGGCTGGAAACTGCACATATGGGCACGCGTAGGTAGCCAGGGCCACGCGTAGGTGAATTGGAAAGGAAGAGATGCTCGATGCCTCTTCTTCACGCATGCAACAAACCCCCCACGTAGGCAAAGGGTTGGATACTACTGCAACAACAACTAGAAAAACCAACAAATTTGCAACTTAAAAAGCGACTGGATGGACTCTAGGGATTCATGTAGGGTCCCGCAGATGCAAACAATGACACCCTACCAAAAATGTCATTTTGGACTCAATGAAATTGATGAAATTCCCAATGGAAATCGTTTCAATGAAAAATGGGCCCCATGCCCAAAACCCAGCTTTTAACCAAAAGGAATCGAATAGCCCAAGCGTGTATGGAAGACTCGGGACCCAAACCAGAGGTTCCACTAGCCCAAAGTCAACATTCTGGAGCTAACAGCACTGACAAAATTTCCATCCAAGTTTGTCTTCTCTGAATGTTAACCAAAGTCAACTCTACCAGCTTTAAGAGTTTCAAAATAGGGAAATGGGCTTAAAAGACAAATGAACTACCCGAAAACCAAATCGTCAGTCCCGACAAGTCATAAATAAACTATAGCCGATGTGGAAAAGCTCAAAATGCAGAAAAAGCATGAAAAACAAGTAAATGACCTAGAGGGTCATTACAACTTCCACTACTAAAAAGACTTTCATCCTTGAAAGTCAAGAAAAAAAGAAACCTGAAGGCTAAAAATGGTGAGGATAGCGGGTATGCATGTCAGTCTCGATATCCCAAGTAGCCTCTTCGACAGAATGGTGCTGCCACTAAACGTTCATTGACGGGATCTCCTTGGAACTCAACTACCTAACCTATCTACCTGAAATGGCAGCAAGCTCCTCCTCAAAGGCTAGAGAGTCATCCAACTGAATTGAATCCTACTAGGCACGTGAGACTAATTCAGAATATATCGTTGTAGCATAGAAACATGGAAAATGGGATGAACACCAGAAAGAGTAGGAGGAAAATCCAAATCATAAGAAACCTCCCTAATGCGATAAAGGATCTCCAATGACCCAATAAACCTAGGACTGAGGTTGCCCTTCCTCCCAAACCTAATCACGCCTTTCATGGGTGACACTCGAAGGAACACACGGTCATGGACCGTAAAGTCTAAGTCTTGAACCCTCCGGTTAGATTAGCACTTCTACCTACTTTGAGTAGTACAAAGTCTCTCTTGGATGACCCAAACTCTGTCCATAGAATTTCGAAGCAAGTCAGTACCCCACGGTATAACCTCAAAGGAATCAAACTAACCCACTGGAGATCTGCACCGCCTACCATACAAGGCCTCAAATAGAGCCATCTGAATATAGGAATGGTAACTATTATTATATGCAAACTCTGCCAAGGGTAAAAACTAGTCCCACTTACCTCCAAAGTCAATAACATGGTCCTGCAACATGTCCTACAAAATTTAATAGTATGCTCCAACTAACCATCACACTACAGGTGAAAAGCAGTGCTAAGCTCAACTTGGAACCTCTATCTGAATAGACCTCATGAAACATGAAGTAAATTGAGTACCACTATCAGAAATGATAAAAAATAGCACCCCATGCCAATGAACAATCTCATAGATGTAGATCTGAGCCAACCTCTCTGAACCGTATGATGTATAAGCTGGCAAAAAGTGAGCAGACTTCATCAACCTATCCATGATCACCCATATAGAATCAAACCTCCAAATAGTATGTGGCAAACCAACTATGAAGTCCATAGCTATCCTCTCCCATTTCCACTCTAGAATGGGAAACCTTTAAGTCAAACCACCCGACCTCTGGTGCTCAAACATCACTTGTTGATAGTTCAATCCCCTAGAAACAAAATCTGAGATAACCCTCTTCATTACACACTACTAGTAGTGCTACCTCAAGTCATGATACATCTTAGCTGCCCCAGGATGAATGGAATACCTAGAACAATGAACCTCCTCTAAGATCAACCTGACCAGGTCACTAACTCTAGGAAAGCAGTTATGACACTAAATCCTTATAACACCCTCTAATTATAAGGTCACCTTCCTAGCCTCACCGTTCAATGCCTTATCATGAATGATCCTCAACCTTACATCATCAAACTGTTGTGCCCAAATATAATCTAACAAGGAAGATTTAGCCTTAACACAAGCAAAAATACGGCCCCGCTCAGAAATATCAAGTCTAACTAACCTGTTAGCCAAGGATTGGATATCTAAATATAAAGGTTGCTCCTCTGCTACTAAGAATGCTAAGCTACCCATACTAACTACCTTTCAGCTCAAGGGATATGCTACCATGTTGCTATGCACGGGTGATATAAAATAGAGATGGCATAGTCCTTCAGTAACTCCAACCACCAGCGCTGCCTCAAATTTAGATCCTTCTGGCTGAAGATATACTGAAGACTATGATGGTCAATAAATATCTCACAAGGCACACCATACAGATAATGCCTCCAAATCATCAATGCAAAGACTACCGCCACTAAATCTAAGTCATGAGTGGGGTAGTTTCTCTCGCAATCCTTCAGATGTCTGGAAGCATAAGGAATAAATCAGCCTTGCTGCATCAATACACAATCCAAACTAATACCACAAGCATTACAATACACTGTAAGCCCCTGGCCCTCAACTGGAAGAGTAAGAATTCGAGTAGAAGTCAATAAGGCCTTGAGATTCAGAATGCTCCCCTCACATTAATTGGACCACTGGAAAGGTACATTCTTCTGAGTTAATCTAGTTAACAAAGCAGCTATAGAAGAAAACCCCTCCACAAACTGCCTATAGTAACCTTCCAACCCTATGAAACTGTGAATATTGGTAGGAGAAGTAGGCTTATGCCAATCACGCACTACGGGCAATCTTTGTCAGATCCACCACAATCCCATCCTTGGACACCATGTGCCCCAAAAATGCCATTAACTCAAGCCAAAACTCACACTTAGTGAATTTGGCATATAACAGATGGTCTCGCAAGGTCTAAAGTACAACTCTCAGATGTTGCTGATGCTCTTCTCTACTTCTCAAATTTACCAAGATGTCATTAATGAACACAATAATGAAGGATTCCAGGTTGGATCTGAACACTCGGTTCATCAACTCCATAAATGTTGTTGGGGCATAGGTCAACCTAAATGACATAACTAGGAACTCATAATAGTTGTACAGAGTCCTAAATGAAATCTTAAGGATATCCGCAACCCTAATCCTCAATCAATGATTACCAGACTTCAAGTCTATCTTAAAGAACATCGCTGCACCTTGTAGCTGGTAAAAAAAAATCATCAATATGCGGCATCGGATATCTATTCTTAACTATCACCTTTTTATTCAACTGTTTAGTCAATACACATACACATAGACCCATCTTTCTTCTTCACAAACAAAACTAGAGCACCCCATAAAGATACACTAGTCCCAATGAACCCTCTACTCAATAGATCCTGGAGCTGATCCTTAAGCTCTCTCAACTCAGATGGTGCCATCTGAAATGGCAGAATGGAAATAGGCTGAGTCCCTGGCTCGACATCAATATTGAAGTCCATATCATGATCAGGAGGATGACCCAGTAGATCAGAGGGAAATAAATCAAAATACTCTCAAACCACAAAAACTAACTCAAGTGAAGGTATGTGGCACTAGAATCATGGACGTAAGCAAGATAGCTAAGCACCTCTTCCCAACTAGCTGATGGGCACTTAGAAAAGGTATAACTCCTCTTGACATATGGCTATCGGCACCCTTCCATACTATAGGAGGGATACAAGGCATTCATATAGTATGGTCTTGGCAAAGCAATCCAAGACCGCGTGGTAGGAAGACAACCAATCCATGACTAAAATCATATTGAAATCAACCATATCCAACATGACAAGGTTAACCCACATGTCACACCCTAGAATAGTCACCACTTAAGCTCGATAAATATGATCCACTACTAAAGAATCTCCTACTAGGGTAGCTATATGCAAAGGCATAAATAATAACTCACAAGAAAACTCCAAACATGTAGGATAATAAGAAGACACATTTGATGTAGACCCCAGATAAAATAAAGCAGAAGCTGACTTATGGAAAATATAGATCATACCTATGATAACAACATCTGAAGACTCAGCCTCTGGATAGCTTGGAAATGCATACATGTGGCTCCGACTGCCACAACCACCTAATCTACAAGACTGTGGACCACCTCTATTACCCTGGAGACCATCTCTACTACCTAGTGCACTACCTCTGACTGGTGGTGCTAGAGCCCTGTGTCCTTAACCGGCTGATTATGTCTTCTATGATGCTGTGCCGAAGGGCACTCACTAGCAAAGCATCCCAAATTGCATCACTCATAACAACCCTAGGCAACTATACCCTATTGCATGACCCAGCTGACTCAAAATGACTACCATGGCCTATGGATCCAAAAAAAGCACCTCGTGAAGCCTTAACCATACTTTAGCTATCCTGACCCTCAGTAATCTACAATACCACCTGAACATGCCAGCTTGACTTAAAATGTTATTAGTGTTGACCTCTACTAAAGAAGCATATACCTCTGGATAGTGGACCACTGTAACTACCTTGATAGCAGTACCTTTTATCTCTTCCCCCTTGGGCCTCATGAAGTATGCCCTCAATAGTACGGTCATGATCTACCACCTCCAGGAAGGACGGGTCTAATTCTACCATACCCTCTATAGACAATGGAGCTGTAAAGTCAAACCTTTTATAAAGTGATGTACATTCTTATGCTCGATGGGAAAAATCATGGTGGCATGTCTAGCCAACTCATGGAAATGGACCTTATACTTTAAGATAGACATGGATCCCTACTCCAACCTGGTGGACTCATCTATCAACCTCTCTCTCAAATTGCACGGTACATACTTCTCCAAGAAAGCTGCAAAGAATTGTGCCCAAGTAAGTGGAGGTGACCTGGCTGGACTTTAAGCTATATAGAACCTCCACCATTGTTTCAATGACCATCCAGGTCAAATGCAGTATAATCTTCTCCATACGACTTGACCAGCCAAAGGTTATGCATCCTCTCCTGGAAACTAGTTAAAAAAACCCATGCGCATCCTCCCTAGGAGAGCCAAAAAACCTCGGGGGACCCAACCTCAGAAACCTACCAAGAATCTCCTGCTCCTGAAAAGTCATAACAAGCCTAGATAGAAAGGCAGAGTAATAGTAGGAACTTGAAATACCTCTAGTAGGGGAACCACAGTAGTAGGCTGCACTCCTAAACCCTGTGCCACTTCCAAGGCTAAAGTCTGAGCCTTGTCCCTGATCTAAGAACCAATCAGAGTATCGAGCAAAGCTGCTGGATGTGACATACCCTCAAGAAACCAGAGTAAGAAAACCAATGTATCTTATATTATCGGAGTAGCCACAAAATTTGTCAGATGCTAGGCTGGACCCTCACCATCTGGCTCATAATGCACCTCCTCAACCCCAGTATCTGGCTCTAGTGATGGTAATCAAGCCTAGTCCAGAGCTGGCATTGCAACCCATCCCCTATCTCAACCTCTGGGTCAACCTTTACCCTGTCCCGTAGTTGGGGCTATAACTGCAGGCGTAGGGGTCTCGTCCTCACCTGCCACTGATCTTGTCCAAACCATTTGAGAAAGAGTGATAAAAAAGATATTTAGTAGTTGATAAGGTCAAGGACGCACGATAACGAATCAAACAAGATGGAATCTTTCCTAGAAATGTCCTATAGCCTTCCATAGATAGGATACAGACGTCATTATACCGATCCATGAGATTCTACAAGACATCTTGCTCTTGTACTAGTAAGACCGGTGAACCTAAAGCTCTAATACCATTTGTCACTACGGAAAATTGGGTCGTGATGGTGCCTACATATCCCTCGGTAGACAACCAACCCAAGAATGCGGAAGTACAATAAAATATTTAAAGTAACAAAAAGCAGAAGGGAAACATATAAGAAAGGTGCAAACAATACAAATATAAACTAGCATAAATAAATATACAAAATGGCCCCAAAGTGGTTGAGAAGACAAACATATACAATGACTAATCGCGGACCAGGTGTTACCAGTATAAGAGCATCTATAGTACATAATAGCTATACAACAAATACTGTTTATCCAGTATACAAAATATAGACAGAGAAGTAGATGGAAAGCATTAAGAGATCTCCAAACGCCGAGAGATCACCACAATCTGAATAGCAGCTGGCCACGAATGACTGAAGAGTCACTAAGGGTATCTCGTACAAGATGTTGCATCAGAAAAAAGATATAGAAGTGTAGTATGAGTATCAAAACATAAAGTACTCAGTAGGCATCTTAGGCAGATCAAGCTAAGAAAAAAATATATAATATAAATTACAGGAAAGTGAACTAGCTACAGGGATCCACCTAAATCTAGTTATCAATAGAAAACAGGACTATCTAAGCTGACGATGAAGATAATAATGATAATCAAAGGCAACAAACCTATAAGTACACTCAAGAATATCTAATGTAACGTGAGATGATATGATGCAGAATTAGCCAATGCAAAAATATAAAAACCTTGTATCTGGTACCCTGGGTTCCCAAAAATTGACCTCGGACTCATCAACATATGCATAAATGTAAAACCAAGATATATGCTCATCAGGCTTCCCAGAATTGAATATTAGACTCATCAACAGAAAGTAAATAGAGAAAAGGTCCGGAAACGTCCCTCGGACCAGCATAAAAAGTGGCACTTTTCTTTCTTTTCCAAAACCAGTGATGTAGTATGAGGAAATTCCTCAAAAATCCAAAAATCATTGTAAAAGTAGAAAATCTGAAGTTTGAATTGAAAATCCTATATTTTCTTTCTTTTTTGCACCACTAGCCATGTAAATACAGTATGAACATGTAACTCTCCAATTTAGAGAATATAGCACTCATACAAGGAAAATAGAGTAAAACACCCTTGAAATAAAAGACCTGACCTGGAGCTCTGCCCCATCTAAAGATATGGCCTAAGACCTATAGTTACAAAATAACGGTAAATATAAATAGATGAAGCAGAAGTAAACACGAAAATAAGTAAAAGCATCAACTCTACCTCTAAAACCACCTTAAAGTACTCTAAGGATTCTAGTGTAACCACGACAATACTACGAGCCCCTAAACTAAGGGTAAACAGTTTAATTCTAGTTTATGGTCCTGAAATGGCCAATTATACAAAGACATGATTTTAATACTAATTCCAACCAAAACTTACCCTGACATTCAAGTAACTTAAAAAATATATAATCTAACTACACCAGGTCTAAGGAGAATAAACCGTAACCTACCTCAGGGATGACCTGCAAGCAAGAATTGTCAATCGTGTGCCTTTCCCTTTTGAATAGCCTTGGAATGCTTCCACGCTATCATAAACATAATCCAGGTGTCAAGACGAGAAGAATGACACCCATATTGCTATACAAAGTTTCAGGCTAGAAATTGGGTTAGAAAATGACCCTCGAGACTCGCACAATGAAATAGAAAATAAAATTCATAATTATAGTTGTAGTGGGATCATAAACCCATACTCATTTTGAGGCCCAAAGCAACCCTGAAATTCCACTTGATCAAAGACAACATGAATTTAATAATTGAAAAAGAGATGGGAATTAGGGGGAACTTACCAGAATGATGAGGGATGAAAACCAGCTCTTACAAGCTTTAAAACAATGGAGGAGTTTGGAATTTTTAAGGATAAAATAAAGTTGAAAACATTTTATAGGTGCAGGCACAGGCCACCACGCACGCGGGCAGGCCACCGCACGTGTAGCATCGTGTAGGCGGTCTGACACTCATGTATGCAAAGTGCTAGTGGAGGCAAGGCCAGGATCCCCTTCGACATGCGCAGGCTGGCCACCGTGAACACGAGCATGCGTAGGTTACCAGGGCCATGCATAGGCAAAGGACAAAGACAGTGATGTCTGGTGCCTTTTCTTTGCGCATGCAACCAACCCCCCGTGAATGGACTCTCGAGATTCATCCAGGGTCCCGCGGATGCAAACAAATTATGTTACCTTATCAAAAATGGCATTCTGGACTCAATAGAATTGATGAAATTCCCAATGAAGAGAATTTTAATAAAAAGTAGGCCCCACACCAAAAAACCAACTTTTAACCAAAAGGAACCAAATAGCTCAAGACGAGTCCGGAAAACTCGGGACCTAAATCAAAGGCCCCACTTACCTAAAGTCAATGTTTTGGAGCTAACAACACTGATAGAATTTCAATATGAGGCCGTCTTTTATGAATATTGACCAAAGTCAACTCTACCAGTTTAAGAGTTTTAAAACAGGAAAATAGGCTTAAAAGACAAACAAACTGCTCGAGAATTGAACCGTCAGTCCTAGGAAGTCATATATGACCTGTAGCCACTATGAGAAAGCTCAAAATGCAAAAAAAACATGAAAAATAATAAAATAACCTAGAGGGTAATTACAAGTGATCAATGACCTTCACAATGAAGGAAAAATAGGAGTTTTGTAAATGGAAAATCAACTTACATCCATATGATCCATTGCAATTAATTTTCTACTACTAATTAATAATGGGTTAAGCAATTAGCCTTGGAATATCAGTTATCCACTAACATCTTTCTACCACAAGCGAATATTTCTTATCTAGTTCTGTCAGACCTATCTAAGTGACGATAAAGACATTCCAATTTTAGGCAAAACTTGGATTCTCCTATTTATACATTGAATCTATTAGATGAGGTTTAAGGCCTCAAATCATGCTAATTAGCCTTCCCCAATTTTAATTTTCCTTTTAGAGCTTAACTAAAGTAAAAAGGGCAAAGTCCATGGGTTAAATCACTCCATTCGAAAATCAATAAGACCACAAGACTAATTAGATAAACAAAGACTCATTTTATAAACTAGAAAGTATTCAATTAATTATAAAAGTATAATATAAAAATCAAAATCCAAATATTGTTTATCTCTAACATAATATCGAAAGCTCAAATTAGCAACTACGCTCATATATATTCAATACAAAACAAAGAATTGAATATTAGAAAGTAAGAAGATTAAGAATTTCTCATAGACTCTTTTAATCTTCTCTTGCAAAGATATAGGATGCATTAACCATGCTCCCTAAGCTTGAGAATTGGAAAAATATCATTTCCCAAATCGCAAGAATGTACTTAAATGCTCTAAAAAATTATAGCAACAAAATTAAAAAGATGCCACAACATTAGTCATTTGCAGAATATTTGCGACTTGTGTGCGAGCACAAATGGCCTTTTACGATCCTCACACTCCCTGTGATATTGCTAGTTTTTTGTTTCCTCTTGTGGGTAGAGTACGGCTTATTTGCATCCATAAATAGCCTTTTGCGCCTCCAAACATTAATTTGCCTTATCTAGAATCCATCCTTGGCTGCACTAGCTTTTGCCCTTCACTTGTGGTTTGTTTGCACCTGCAAATGCCTTGCGCGTGCTAGTGATTGTTTTTGGCTTCTTTCATCCTTTAAATCATGACTTTGATTTTTGTCCTTATTTCTTCGCCTCTTTTGGTTTTGAATCCTCTCTATCATCATGGCTCTTAAATTTCTGCACATATGAGTATCATGACATATAAATCATCTTAAAAGCACAATATTGAGGAAATAATTTGTGCTTAAAAGCTCAATAAGTTGGTAAATTACTAACTTATAAAAGGACAGTGTCAATCTTTAGGTGGGGGTGAGGGATTACAAAACTCCATTTATTGATATTGTGTTTGTATTATTGTTATTATTATCCACTTGACCTTATTTTTATTTGTTTCTTGTATTTTAGGAAGTATATATTAATTTTTGTTTGTAATAGTAATGGTCGGATTTAAATACGTTTAAGAAGCTTATGATCTAAGTAGTATTATTATTAATGTGCCATATTAGTAGTAATCTTTGTTGATACAACCATTGGTTTTTCTTTTTGGTTCTTTTTGTAGAGAGTCCTTTGAACCGTACGTCGTAGTAATATTTACTACTTTTAAGATATTTTCTTAAATTTTTTGTTAAGAATAAAATGAAAAGAGTAACTTGAATGCCATAAATAAGCTAGGTGTTTAAATTAGATATGCTGAGATCATGTTAGGTGCTCTCCTTAAAATATTGCGAATAAGAAATAGATATTCTAGTAGAGACATGTAGGATCTAATATTGACTCTAAATGAATAAATAAGGTCTTAAAATATTTACATGGAATCGAATTGTATTATTAAGTA
Source organism: Jaltomata sinuosa (assembly GCA_003996215.1). Classification (NCBI taxonomy): domain Eukaryota; kingdom Viridiplantae; phylum Streptophyta; class Magnoliopsida; order Solanales; family Solanaceae; genus Jaltomata; species Jaltomata sinuosa. The sequence goes on from QJPP01007533.1 coordinate 83,736, forward strand.
GAGAGTTGATAGTGAGCCATTTTGTCATTTATGTGTCATTGAGTGGTGAATTTTTATACTTTTTATGTTTTGTATTGATATCTCGATCATACCCGGTGTGTATGTGTAAAGTTAAATGGAGTATAGATTTGTACGATATGATAAAGGCATTTTCTTGGAAGCCAAATTTTTACTATTTTTTGCCTTCCCTCTCGTTATCCGTAATTAGCCCCGTTAAGCCTCTATAGCCTATTTCTTGGATAGCCAAGCCTTCCCATTCTTCAATTAACCATGCATTCATTTGACTCAAAAGTCCTTAGTGTACTTTTAAGTTAAGAATTAAGAGTAAAGGGATGAAAATGGTTAATCAATAGGGACTTGGAATGGAAAGAAATGAAAGAAAGTTTAAAGGGTGCTCATGTATAAAATGTTAGTCATTGTAGTAAGGTGGACACAATAAAAGTTGAAAAATGAAGTAAAATAATAGACATTACTCCTTGATTACAATGTACGAAAAAGGGGCGAATGCTTAAAAATAAAAATTAAAAGGAAGAAAAGGGAGAGGTGAAAGAAAAAGTTAAATTTAGTAGACAAAATTAGAAGAGCTTTAATGTTTAAAGTTGTTGTCTTAAAAGTGCATAGGAAGAGTAGTCACTATTTTGACCAAATAATTCCTACCCATCCCTTAGTCAATATTACAACCAAATAAAGACCTTTTGATCCTATGTTTCTATTCTTTTGTTAATGGAGTATTACACTAAGGGCAATCCTATGGTATATCTTGCATGCATAAAAATTCATTTATGACAGTGAACGTCATGGATCTATTCATATGCCCCAGAAATTGTGATATATTGTGAATGTATGAGGGGAATCTCTCTTGAAATGAGGGATCATAAATTATGTAAACTTGGTGACCTATTTGATTTTTTTACTTGAAAATATGATTGAAATTTTCCCTATGTATTGAGTAAGGAGTCGGTTCTAGAGGTTATATCGTCTTAACAAAAGTCTCTTATTTTTAATTGTTCAATGCACCTTGTTTCATAGTTACTTACTTGAAATATCATAGAAATCTAGGTGAAGGTAACTAGTTGAGCTAGCATATAATAATAAAGTCTAAACTAGACGCATTTAGTGGTTGTTGAGGTTGAACAAAGGTTAAAGTGTTGAGTTACGATGTGGGGATATTATACACTCCTTTTCACCATATTTTACCCACATTTATGACTTTTTTTTATGATAGTCTAGATTAATACTCATGATTTATGCTTTATTTCATGATTTTTCACTTATTAGGAAAAAAAAATTAATAAAAAGAAAGTGAAGTTTCAATGGTTTGAAGCGTGTCAAATGAGTTTTCAAGATTTAAAAACAAGATTGTAATGACCCTTCCGGTTATTTCCACGTATACGATTTCCTTGTGCCGTTAGAGCGTGTTTGTAGCGGCCCCAAGTCACTTAAGGCTCGTCAGGACCGGCATTTCGGTGTTGGATCCATTTGTTTGGTCGCGTTATAAGTTTCGAAGCCAAGCAAGTCGGCAAAAGTAATCGTAAGTTCTTTAATAAATTTCCTGAACTTTGGGTCAAATGTCTCAGGGCTTTTCTCTCAATATATAAAGAGTTAGAAGTCCCCCAAAATACCAAATCGAAGGTCTACGAGTCTAGTTTCCAATGCACAAAACCTCACGTCCAACTGATCTCGGAGTAAAAAGTTATGACTGTTTTACCGCGGACTGTCTGGCAGAAAATGGGTTACGTACCGGGTCGCGAATCTGGTCGGGTTAAACTCGATTTAAGCCTCAATTTCACGTTTTAAAACGCCATTTCAGTTCTGAAACAGTGATAAAATATAAGGGAGGTTCCCGAGAGAATTCTCGAGTATCAAATCGTGCGTTGGTAAATTACGAGCCTAAGCTTAAGAACTTTATTAGCATCGCGCGTGTATTTAAAAATATTTTATTTAAAAGTTGAATTTGGTAAAAACTATATTTGTATTGCCTTTTCAAAATATTTTAAAGGTTTATGGGAAATATTTTTGAAACGTTATAATTGTATATGTATTTATTTTATAAAGTTTTTATACATTGTATTATTTTAATGGAGATAGTAAACTTAATTACGTTTAAATTTATTAATATAATATAGTAGGTTTTGTTTGAAATAATTTTCTATGAATTATGGTATATTTAAAATATTATATTTATTTTACCACGAACTTATGCAATACCCGAGTATATAAATAACGGGACAAAAATATTGTTTTGTTGCCTTGCAATTGCCACCTCCACTCCACGTGTAGGTGGAGGGAGTGGCCAGCAAGCATTATCAGCGAATGGTGGCAGCCATTTTACATGTTATGGCTTATACTTGGACTTGGCTGATTTTTGTTACTTAAATAATAGTTAATTTGAAAGCTAAGTGATGCCTTTTTAAGTGTCCATTTATGGTATATGTCAATACATATTCACTAGCAATTCCTCTTATTTGTTTTTACTTACTTAGAGCTTTTGCATACTTTCCACAATATCTATATGTATATACGTATGGTGAAGAGGATTTGGTAGGATCAATATTTTGATATTTTATTTGATTCTTGAAAGAAAATCAATTATCTACGTCAAGTTATTCAAGCCCGAGTTCGAGTTTGATTTTGTGTTGGGGATTTTTCAGAGAGGTTCAAGCTTGTCATCGGACGACAGGTAGGTTACGGTTTATTTTCCCTAGACTCCGCATATATAGAATAAAATTGTATTAATGGGCATCCTTGGGTTGGTTTATTAGGTTGGTACCACAGACCTCGACCACTTTATTCATGTCCGCCTACTTTTGTTCCTCCGTTGCTTGTAGTACTTGCCGATATATTTTATTTACCCTTGTGGTCCTGTGAGGCCTTGTTGACTCTGGAACATAGAAGGTGGGATTTTGGGAATGTCCGCGAGTCCCGGGCATAGAAATTATCCTTCTAGGCTGGTTATGCTTGCTGAGTAGCTGTGGGCCTATGCAGGTCGTAGGTTGATTGTGAGCTGCTGAGGCAGCTATTTGTGTGTGATCATACCATTTCCATGCATATAAAGAGGTTTTATCCATGTTTTACTATGGTTTTGGCTTCGGGCCTACTGGCACTATTTTCTAAACCTTGCATGGCCCGGGGGGCCCCTTTTTGATGGAAATAATTTGGAAATGGTTTGATTTAACTTGTGAATATTTCTGGATAAAGGAAAGTAAAATTATGTTTAAATCACCAGTTTTACGATTAACGCTAGACTCGGCAGGGCCGGAGTGCTAGTTGAGTTTTCTTGCTACTTGAGATGATTTTTAGCCTCGGTCGGACCGAGCACCTGAGATGACTTTTTACTGTTTAGACCCGATTACGCCCGGGCACCCTTGGAGGGGTTTTTGAGATATTTTCCTACTACTTTAGTCCTGGACAGGGTCTGGGCATTGCATATTCGAGACTGGGTCTCTATTTTGATACCGGACTTGCTTCCGGACGACATGTGTTGATACTGAGTTTTAGTATGGGGTCTGGGACCTCCATGGACCTTGCCATCCGGGCCAGGGGCTACGGGCTGCGTGTGCCGGAGGAGGGGTATACGGTGGAGTAGAGGTATACGGGCAGTGTCCTTTCATGGAACCTACCTGCTGGGCCGGATCGGCGCCGGAGGAGGTACATACAGAGATACCATTTCACTTGAGATCTTCATGCATCATATCATTCATTGTCTGAGCGACTCGGTCCACCCTTTGATATTTGCTCTTGTTTGCCTGAGGGTTGCTCACGGCCATCTTCGGTAGATAAATGGGATGCCGGACGAGTGATATAATGTTTCACATGATCTAAGTGTGTACACAATAAAGGAATGGGACGTATGGGCGGCCGGGGGCTGTAGGTAGACTTTTGCTATTTACTTACAAATTTGTTTCTTATATGGATAAGTATGAGTTGGTTACTGCTAGATGTTTAGTTTCTGCGATTTTGAGATTGATATGATTAGTTGAGTTTGATTCATGTCTCTGAGCATGCCTATCATTACTCTTTCTCTCTTCTTCTTACACTTGAGGTTACCGGTATACCGTCCATTTCGTAAACTTATTTTGTATACACTGTTATTGCAAGGACCCAGGTGCGTTATTTCTTACTTTCACCTGTGCCTATGGTGTGTATATTCTGCTTACTAGCCTCATATGTGGTTCTGTTGATTTCCCTCTGGGCTAGTTCCTGTGTACCTTTTGTTGATTTCTGTGACTACTTGCTTCTATTCTATTTATTACTACGCTTTTATCTTATATGTGCCCAGTCGGCCTATGATACCTACTGGGTACCTTATGCTTCGCATTTGGTTCTAACCCCTACCCCCTGCATCTTTGGGTGCAGATCCTAGCGTGGGCCATCGCCGTTAGATCGCTGTGATTCGTGCTGGGAGATCTGTTGGGGACTACTTCAGACTAAGGGTGAGCTCTTGGCGATCGGAGCTTAGCTTTAGTTTATCTTTTGCTTCATGTACTCTATTACCATTTAGAGACATCTGTATATATAGTTTTGATTTATTTGCACTCCATGTATGTAGTTTGGCTCTATACTACGATACCAGGTCTTGGGTTTTGGTTTAGTTTCCGCATATGTATATATTTATATCCATGTTATCTATTTTATTCGTCTGGTTCCCTTATGTGCTAGATTGTAGCCCATTACTCACTGTTCTGGGCTACGGGGATTGGTTCGCCTACTGGGGGTTGTAGGTGCCATCATGACCGAGAAATTGGATCGTGACAAAGATTGACATATGCTCTAGTATTAATTGTGTTAGATGGAACAAATGGTTTTATTATGTATTGTGCTGCCTCGAGGGTTGGTGTTTGTTTTCTGATGCAAAATTGTAAAGTTGTGCCTTATGCCTCTAATCAACTTAAGAACTATGGTAAGAACTGCCACGCCCCGAGGTTACTCACTAGACGTAACACGGGACTCGGGACCACAAGGATCCCAAGCTAACCCTTTGTCATAGCATTCTCAAGCATAACAAAGACAAGACATAGCAGAAACATCATATGAGAATCCAAATAGGAAGCATAATCATATAAAAGAGAGTCAAATATGAATTACAACTCAATATTCATCCCAAACATCTATGTCTGAAAAGCCTCTAAAAACTAGCGTAAGGAGTTGATGGGACAATACCCCAACTAACTGGACAATCTAATACGTAAAGGAAATATAAAAACCAAAATATGGTCTAGTCCTCGAACTATGAGGGCTCACCAAAGCTGACTGAGAGAGTGGCATGGAACTCTAGCCACGAACCTGAGGAGGTACGCCTGAATCTGCATCATCAAAGAATGTAGCGCAATATGCGTTAGTACTATGAAATGTACTATAAATGTAAGCAATGCATAAACATGATGAAAATATACTAAGTATACTTAAATAACTGAAATCATGATTTTAAAGATAAACTGAGTGCAATGACTCTAATACTTTTCATAAGCTGAAACATAATCATAAGTAATGAATTTGAAAGCTGAATAAGAGTCAAATGCAAGTTTTAAAAGCATTAAGTGTTTTCTGTGGGAGGTTCTCTAACTGACATAGACCATGTGATATACATGGAATCCTATATATCCTCCCCATCGAAAGGACCCAATATACCTTGCCAGGGTATAAAGGCATTACTTTAGCGTGATCACTAAAACTGATGCCCAACAGAGGGGACTTAAGACCTACGAGGCACGTAGTTCTAGGACCTTTTGGGTACTCTCACCCTGTCCAACTTGGTGCTAATACTACTCCCAAAACATACATATAGCTCATATAATACTGGGCATATCTGATGCCAAATCTGTTTGAAAAGCATAAGGGTATATCTGATACTATGCAATTCACTTAACTTAGGTGGACATATCTAGATGCCAAACCTTTCTTAAACCATAGGGACATATCTTATGTCCAAACTTTCTTTAAACATAGGGACATATCTAATGTCCAAACTTTCTTTAAACCTGGGCACATATCTGATGTCCAAAACTGTTGGAAAAGCAAAAAAGACATATTTGATGTCTTCAAAATATACTTTTCTGGTTAAATTCATACTTAAAGAATTAGTCATGCAATTTCATAATATACATAGAGGCTCTAATCATGCCAACTTTCTCTTTAAAATATGTAAATTCATAGTTTCATGCTAGAAATCAATATTTATTCTTGGTCTTTTAAAACCAATGAGAGAATCATAATCAAATCATAAGTAGTCAAGAGGAAACCATGAATTTAAACGTAGAAACTGATTTCATAAACTTTCCCCAATTTTAGATCAAAACCCTAATTTCATAACTTCATACTTCAAGATAAGAGTTGAGGAATTTGGGCACAAGGGTGAAAGAAACCCATTATTAAAAACCCACATACCTTGGTGGAAGATTACCCACTTGATTGGAAAAGAATTAAGAGACTTTACTTGGAGCTTGGAGACTTGAACTTGAGAGCAATTTTCCTCTTTGAGTGAAGAATGATGAACTTAAGAGGGACTTAGGGTAATATGGGTGAAAACCATTCTAAAAGTAGTCAAAACGACTTCACTTAATACATAATAGGGTGGGAAATGACCAAAATGCCCCTAGGAATTAATTGGGAAAAAGCTGGAAAATGGACAACTTTCAATGACCACGACTAAGTCTACGAGTCGTGGTTTGGATGACGGGTCATCGTCTGGAGTCGTAGAACTCATGCTGGAAATTTCAAGTTGCAGCTTCACTTCTACGGGTCAACAGGATGGACCCGTAGAAGGAATGACGGTTCATCATTAGGAGTCGTTGTTCACAGGGAGCTAGGCTGACTTGGTCAAACTACGACTCAGGACTACGGCTCAGGACTACGACTCATCGTTCCAATGATGAGTCGTAGACTTGACTCGTAGTTCCTGAAGGGGACTTGGGAAAATGTAAATCTTCTGAAGATATTCCACGAGTCAACAAGACGGACTCGTCATTGTCTAGTTCCACGAGTGGAACTACGACTCATACAATGAACTATGGTCCGTAGAACCCACTCATGGTTCTCAGACCAGAGGTTAAACTTGCAGGACTGAACCACAGATCCATTCCACGAATTGTGGTTCAAACCACGGTCCGTGGTTTGGACCTGTCATTTCTGAAATAGGGATTTTTTTGAGGTTTTCTTAACTTAGATAGATGGATACGTTTATGGGGTGTTACAAGAACTACCGACTCATGATCTTGAGTTTGCAGCAGTAGTGTTCGCTTTAAAGATTTGGCATCACTATCTCTGTGGTTTTCATGTTAATATCTTCATTGATCACAAAAGCCTACAGTATTGTCACGACCCGGTTTATCAAGTCATGATGGAACCTATAACCCCCAGTAGGTGAACCAATCCCTGTAGCCCGGAATTGTTAGTAATGGGCTACTACATAACCAATACGCACAATAAGCAGAAATAAGCAGAAGCAGAATATAAAGATAGACAAAACAGAAGCGAAACCCGAATATATACACAGAGATACTACACCAACCCCAAGACTTGGTATCGACAGTACAGAAGCTCCTAATAGAATATAGGTGCTAGAAGTAACAAAAGATAAGTACAACTATCTCCGAATATACAAGAGTAACAGTACAAAAGATGAGATGTGGTCAAGCCTCGGTCGTCAGGCGCTCACCCTAGTCTCGAAGATCCAAAAGTTGTATGAGTCTCTAACGCGATAAACGGCAAAACCTCAACTAATATCTGCACCCAAAAAGGTGCAGAAGTGTAGTATGAGCACAAAGACAATGGGTACTCAGTAGGACAATGGGTACTCAGTAGACATCATCGGCCGACTGAGCGCATATAAGCTATAAAAACAGTAAGTAGCAGATAGCAAGAAAGTAGTCACCAAAGCAAGGAAAAAGCACAAGGAACTAGCACAGAGAACAAACAACCAAGGGTTATAAACAAACAATGCTAGCACAGAACATATACATAACACAGAAACATAGGTGTAAGGAAGAAGAACGCATCCTTGCAACAATAGTATATAAAAAGGAGAGAGTTTGGAAACATGGGGGTATACCGGTAACCTCAAGTAAGAAGGGAAAGAAGGAAACCAATCCAACATAATCAACTAAAAGCCATAAAATATAACGAAAACACACTAAACACCAATTCACAAGATAAGCATTTACCGAGATTTATCCCACAATTTACAACCTAGAATGGAATAACTGAACCACCACAACGGAGAGTTTCTACTCAGAATCAAAATAAGGAATAACGTCCGATAAATCACAACCGCTCAGAAGGACACACGATGGTGCCTCAAAGGTATAGGACTCACTATCCCCTCAATACTCAAGCCCAAAACTCGGAGCCTCAACAGGCTAAAACTTACCAATTCACAAGGACGAAGGACCGTAACTAGCTCTATGAAACGACATGAGTAATATAATATACCTACAGTCCCAACAGCCACCCATACACATGGGGAATGCAATCACGTGAAAACAAGCCCTCCTTCCACCTATACAACCGGAGCGTACACTGAACACACAACAAACAAGGGTGGAATCCGAGTGAAATATGCATGATGATGTGATATGACAAATCTGTAACCAAGTGTGATCATAATGTTGTATGTTACCCCCTATGCCCCCAAGGTCCTATAAAGGCGGGATCCATGGAAGGACATTTCTCGAGTACCTCTCCTATGTCGTACATCCCCTCCCTCCAGTCACCATCGGCCTGTAGCACTTGGTCCGAAATAGTAGGGTCCATGGAGGTCTACTCATAGACCACATAATAACACGAAAATCAATATATCTCAACAATCAAAATCTTGTAGGACATGCTCGAATTCAATCTGAGTCTAAATTAGTAGTAGTAATCTCAATAACCCCCATCAAGTATGCCAGGAGTGTATCCAGGTCTAAAGAAGTAGTCATGTCTCAATAACCCTCATCGAGGGTGCCTGGAGCGTATCTGGGTCTAAATCAGAAGTCAAGTATCAAAATCCCTAAATAGGGTGATCAGCTCGTATCCGGGTCTAAATCCGTAGGAAATAATGTCTAGTGCTACGGTCCAGCTGAGCCTAGTATCAGAATGAAGATCAGTAACCAAATCATCGTAATCTCCCTTCTACTCCGAGAGGTTTCGTAAAGGTCAGTTTAAAATCCCTTTCAAAGTCATGTACCAAAAATGGGCCCTTGAGGCCATGCAAAGTTTAGAAAATCAATTATAGTAAGCCTGAAGCAAAATCAAAAGTAAAACATGCAGGGAAAACCTTTTCATGTATGATATGCTCGCAAACAATATAGTAGCCCAAAATGGCTCACAAACATTTCCTATCGGCCCTGCACAGGTTGAACAGCTCTACAACAATCATAACCAGCCTAAAAGGATATTTCTATGTCCGAGACTCACTGACATTCCCAAATAACCCATCATCTATGTTCCACAGTCGATACAAAGCCACACAGGACCACAAGGGTAATATACAATACTGATACGAATACTATAATCAACGTACGAAATAAATGGAAAGAAAAGGCAGACAAGGTCTGGGGTACCAACCTATAACATCCCACCCAAGAATACTAATTAATGTAGTTATAGGGAAAGCCATCACCTACCTGTTGTCCAGTGAATAGCTGTGGGGACGGTGTCGTCCAGGCTCGAACTGCTCCTAGAAGCTCCAAATTACAAAACCACTATCAATACAATAATATATATGTCAAAACAAGACTAAAGATACCCATATTGCTACAATAATAGCCGGGTCAAAATTTGGGTCACAAACGAGCCCGTGGGCCCCACGACCTGAAACTGGAAAAAAATTAGACATGTGTTCCTTACCATCCTGGGAGCACATGCTCAAAAATTGAGCGGAAAAGGACAATAATTGGTGCTTCAAATCAGCCCACCAATTATGAAATCAAAGAGGGAATCAAATGAAGAAATTACGGGATTAAAGGATGGAATACTTACAATTTGCGACGAGGAATCAACCACGGATGAGAAATTAATTACTAGAATGCTAAGATATGAATCCACAGTGATAATGGAGCTTGGAGCCTTAGAAATAATGGAGAAATACGGATTTTCCGTGAAGAAAACGAAGGAAAAGTTATATATACATACAAGGATTTGTTCATAAAACCTTCGAGTTCGCGATGAACAAACTGGCCAAATCATCGTGATCGCGAGGGTTTTTCATCAAGATCGCGATGAACAACTTCAGCCATACCAGCATAGAAATCTAGCAGTGTTAAAAACTTCTATGGGATATTCCGGGCACAATCGAAACCCGATAAACAAAAACCAATAGTGCTATTAGAGTGGAAACGATGTTCCGGACACAACGGAATCAACAAAACTTCCATACAAAGTCATTTTGGAAGAATGTTAACCCAAGTAAACACTAGCTAACGCCAACATAACAGTCAAAATGAGCCTGGATCACTCGGGACTCGAACCAACCAACTACCTAACTTAAACTCAGCATTCCAAAGCTAACAACACTGACGAAATTTTCATCCGAGGCCGTCTTCTCCGAATGTTGACAAAAGTCAACCAAACAAGACCACTTGGCTTAAAAACGCAGAACGAGAGAGAATTCCAAGCTAAAAAGTCCACGCTCCGGAGCTAATGGAACTTTCGAATTCGATTCCGAGCATGTTCACCAAGAATGTTGACCGAAGTCAACGATTTCAAAAGCCTAAGCTCTAAAATAAGGAACGGCCAAAAAGACCAAACAGACGGCCCGAGCACTGGACTACCGGTACCAGCAAGCCATAAATGACTTGAGGCCGCTAGAGAAAAGCTCTAACACTATGAGAAAGGCAAACATATGTAAATGACCGAAAGGGTCATTACAACATCCACTACTAAAAAAACTTTCGTCCTTGAAAGTCTGGAAAGAAGAAAAGACTAGAGATCAAAAGAACGGCGGATACAAAGCCCGCACTACTCTCTCGGACAACCCGGGTAGCCTCCTCGACCGGACGGCACCCAACAAAAAAGAACCAAAGAAAGAAACCAAGCCTAAACTTCTTACTAACCAAGATAGATTGCAAACTCAAACTGCAAAACACCAAGGGTCTGCCAACCCAAACTGAGCCTCTAGAATCTCAATCGGGAATACCTACACAACACCAAAACCAGAGAAGCATGGAGATCAACACACAGAACTCGAATCTTCTAAACTACAAACAAGTTTACCAGAAAAGCCAACAACCAACACTCTAACCCATGAACCCGATGATCTGAAACACCCTTTTATTCTGAATCGAATCCTGTTGTACCATGATCTTGAAACTTCATATAAGTCGAACACTCAATCACTCTCAAAACATCAACTGACACACCGAAGATCTATAGTTCCTTCTTATACTTTGCCACAGATGAATTAACCCTTTTTACTCAAACCCATTCCAAACCAAGCTATAGCCTATTAGCCTTTGCCATCGAAGATAACAATCCGAAGCATATCATTGAAAACTGAAGTTACCTGCGCTGACTGACCATCAACCAATGAACGAACACTTTTGCTTACCTCAAACTCGATAACATAACCCAGCTGAACCAACCATCTGAACTCGATTGAACTTTGCATACCATAGTTAGGAAGTGCATGAATGAACACCCTGTATTGATGGAGAAATATCAAAACTGTAGAACGAACCTAACTGTTGCACCATGCCGAGTCTGAGTCAACTGGAAGCGAATGAACTAGGGAAACCTGCCCAATAGACCAAAACCAAAACCAAGCCTCTGCAAGGACTGTGGTAAGCCTACCACGAAGCTCGTAACCATCACTAAGCGCCAAACTCTAAGAAGTACTACTGCTACTCTGAATACTCAAATGCCATTCGGATTTGAAATTGCCTTCCAATTCTCAACTCATGAAGTAGTCTACCATACCACGAATATCAAGTCAAAACACCCCAAAGGCAAAAGGAAGAGGTGCCTGGGGTTCAAAGTCACTGTCTAGATATAGCATTTCTGCATATACCCTCAAATCACCCCTTTGGTTTGAATCAACTGCTCTACTGTATCATCATACAAAAATACCATCTCTGAAGCATATAACACACCAAACTTCTAGTCCACAATGGCCGAGTCTAACAAACACTGGAACCCCATATAAAAGACAACCCTGGAAGGATCAACTAAATAAGCTTTTCAAACTCTCACCAAACGAATGGTGACCACCAGTCTCTAAGTATCATTAGAACCTAAAAATAGCCTCGCTAGCCTCAACCCGCACAACCTAATCACATAAAGGATACACCACTACTGAACCTTGAACTTACATCGCTGAGTTTGTCCAACAGTGAAAGAAGGAACCTCGTACTATCTAGAACACCACCAAAATCTGGAATGTCTATCATAACTCAAAGGTTAGCCAAGGACTAGGTGTCCAAGGCCAACTGTCACTCCACAACTTAAATGGGGAAACTAAGTCGCCCAAACTCCATGCCTTGAAACCCAAGAAGCTGCAACTGAAAAGAACCAACCACAAACCATCCAGAGTGGTTTGCTAGCCCATGATTCTAAAACCCAACTTTAAAATTGCCAATCAAAGCCTTTGTTGAACACATATGTTATTAATGAACCTTTAGGAATCGAAGCCAACTAGGCTTGGAATCACAAGTTGCCAAAACCGCAGTTGCTATTGAAATCTCAAACTAATCAAAGGAAAACCATTGTAATCTGTAGTAGGTCAAACCAAGTCACCAACCCACAACCCAAAGCAATCTCTTAGTCATCACCTTAGTCAACTACTAAAACACACCAGCACGAACAAAGAGTCATCTCCCTCATTTTTCAGCTAAACCAAACCCTTCCTTAGCATATACTGAACCTTACAAGTCCCTTCTCAAATAAAAATTTGGAGACGTTTTCCTAGCTCCCATACCTACATTGTCAAAAATGAACAAGGCAAGAGAAAATGGGCCGTATGCCCAACTCACCCAATATGCTATGGATACAACTCAGCCACAAGGTTACTATCAACACTTAGTCAGAAATGCAAAAGCCAAACTCCATCACAATACTGATATAAAGCTCAACCAGAATGCTACGATAAAAAATCACTCCAACTAGAACTGGGGAAAATAATAAGACAACCCAACCGAACAAGAAACTGAGGGAGACTATGGAAATAACCCACATACCTTCCAACCTCCTAAACTAACCAAATAAAGAGGGTCGACTCTAAATACCCAAGGAAACCAAACCAATTTAAGCACGCTAGTATAACCGACGCCTCTCAACTTAATACAAAGCTCAAACTCTGGCACAACCACCGGTAACACCAAACCAACACAAAAACTTCTAGCAAACGCTAGAGAATAGCCTAGGCATTAACAATCTAGGACCGCTCAAAAGGAAAGACTCAACACAAGTCTAGAGTCACAACAAAACAGGAAATAACCCAACCAGAAATAGACTAATAAGAACTACCCATGAGCTACAACTCCAGTAAACACCTCGCAAGGATGACTAACCCATCCACTACTAAGGAATAACCTACCAAGAAAACAACGTATAGATACTACAATTCAGGTAGACAAATAACTAACAAGTAGCAGATACGCATATAAGCAAATAAACAATACAAGGGATAGAATCACAATGCCAGCACTACTATCACAAGTCGAAGGTAGCAAAAGCCTTACCTAGAGCAACGATATCAGGAACCTCTACCTCGGGCCCACCAAGAAGGGCATCGGACTGATGGTGTCTAACACAGGAAAGAGTAGTCAAAGCTGAAGGGTCTGTCATCCCTCGATGGGGATAGTTTCTAGAATAATGAACAATGACCCCAAAGCTATAGCAACCCAAAAAAGCCCTACTCCGATGTATAGTGTTTGTCAACTCTAGATGGATGCCTAAACCACCATAGCCCTGTTGGATATCCTGACCCTGCTAACTATAAAGTGGGACTCTGGGGCAATCCCTAACCAACTAACCACACTCCCTGCACTAATAACAAACTTTACCAAGTGGAGCCTGATGGGATGATCCTACTGGGCCTGACAGGCCATAATGGCCTGCACTCTTTGAAGGCGAATCCCGAAGAATATGATTTGTACCCTACCTACTTTGCTCAACATTCCCTACACAACCACTCTCTGGAACACGTGGAGCAACTGAAACCGGCCTGGTAGATAAGAAGCAGTTGAACCTATCTCTAGTGGAGAATCCCCTACCTCGAGGCTGAGAACCTCGAGAACTATCCTGGCGATGATGTTTCTTAGCGCTACCTCCATTAGCCTCATGGTATAAACCCTCAATAGCCCAAGCATGATCCACTACCTAAAGAAAGGTAGTCCCAACCATAACCAAATACGCGGTCGCTAAGTGGAGCGGTAAAATCAAACCCCCAACAAAGCTCTGAACTCTATCAAACTTTGAAGGCACAGTCCTACCAGTACGCCAAACCATCTCATGAAATCTTTCCTCATAGTCCAACACTGAAAAACAACCCTGCTGATGAACTGGAAGCTCAACTCTAGCTGAAGCACCGCTCAAAGAATCGGGTACTAAAACACTCACCAGAGGACTCAGAGTCCTAGCCACGGTGTCCTGAAGAACTGGAGTAGCTAAACATCTAGTCGGACGCTGGGCTAACCCTACACCCCTTATATGGTGCGGTAAACTCTCACCCTGAATCCCTGGCGCTGACGAAAGCACTGAAGCAATAGGCACAGAAGCCTCGACATTACCCTCGATCGAACTCATCTTAGGCATCTGAGAAGGAATGAAACAATAAAAGTTTTTAGAAGTCAATAAAGCCAGGAACGCACGATAAAGAGCCAAGAATATGAAACTTTTCCTAACAATGCCCTGTAGCCTCCCGCATATAGGATATAGATGCCATTATATCGATCCACGAGACTCTACTTAGACACTTGCTTCTATACCATGACATCGGTGAAGCTAGAGCTCAGATACCAAGTTGTCACGACCTAATTTCTCAAGTCATGATGGAACCTACAATCTCTCATTACGCGAACCAATCTCTGTAGCTCAGAACAATTAGTAATGGTCTACTACCTAACCAATAAGCAGAAATAAGTAGAAGCAGAATATAAAGATAGACAAAGTGAAAGCAAAACCCAAATATATACAGAAAGATACTACACCAACTCCAAGACTTGGTATCGATAGTACAGAAGCTCCTAATAGAATACATGTGCTAGAAGTAACAAAAGATAAGTACAACTATCTCCGAATATACCAGAGTAATAGTACAAATGATGAGATATGGTCAAGCCCCGGTCGTCAGGTGCTCACTCTAGTCTCGAAGATCCAAAAGTTGCATGAGTCTCCAATGCGATCAACGGTGAAAGCTCAACTAATATCTGCACCAAAAAAGGTGAAGAAGTATAGTATAAGCACCAAGAAAATGGGTACTCAGTAGGCATCATCGGCCGACTGAGCGCATATAAGCTATACAAATAGTAAGTAGCAGATAGCAAGAAAGTAGTCACCAAAGCAAGGAAGAAGAACAAGGAACTAGCACAGAGAACAGACAAGCAAGGGTTATAAACAAACAATGCTAGCACAGAACATATACATAACACAAAAAAATAGGTGTAAGGAATAAGAACACACATGGAATCCTTGCAACAATAGTATATAAAAAGGAGAGAGTTTGGAAACATGGCAGTATACCGGTAACATAAAGTAAGAAGGGAAAAAAGGAAAGCAATCTAACATAATCAACTAAAAGCTATAAAAATGAAAAACACACTAGACACCAATTCATAAGATAAGCATGTACCGAGATCCATCCCACAATTTACAACCTAGAATGGAAAAACTAAACCACCACAACCAAGATTTTCTACTCATAATAAAGATAAGGAACAAAGTTTGATAAATCACAACCGCTCAAAAGGACACACGATGTAGCCTCTACGATATAGGACTCACTAGCCCCTCAATACTCAAGCCCAAAAATCAGAGCCCCAACAGGCTAAAACTTAACAATTCACAAGGAACAAGGACCATAACTAGCTCTATGAAATGGCAGGATTAATATAATCTACCTATAGTCCCAACAGTTTCTTATACAACTGAGGAACGCAATCAGCGTACACTGAACACACAACAAACAAGGGTGGAATCTGAGTGAAATATGCACGATGATATGATATGATGAATCTGTAACCAAGTGTGATCACAGTGCCGTATGTTACCCACTCTGGTGCCTCAAAGGTCCAATAAAGGCAGGATCCATGGAAGGACATTTCCCGAGTACCTCTCCTACACTGTACATCCCCTCCCTTCGATCACTGTTGACCTTTAGCACTTGGTCAAGAATGATAGGGTCAATGAAGGTCTACTCGTAGACCGCATACTAACACAAAACTTAATATATCTCAAAAATCAACATCTTATAGTACGTGCTCGGATTTGAGCCGAGTCTAAATCAACAGTAGTAATCTCAATAACTCTCATCAAGGGTGCCCGTAGCGTGTTTGGGTCTAAAGAAGTAGTCATGTCTCAATAACCCTCATCGAGGGTGCCTAGAGCATATCCAGGTCTAAAACATAAGTCAAGTATCAGAATACCTAAACTTGGTGCCTGGCTCGTATCTGGGTCTAAATCCATAGGAACCAATGTCTAGTGCTATGGTGCAGCCGAGCCTAGTATCAGAATGAAGATTAGCAAACAAATCATCATAATCTCCCCTCTACTCTGAGAGGTTTTGTAAAAGTCAGTTTAAAAACCCTTTCAAAGTCATGTACAAAAACTGGGTCCTCGGGGACATGGAAAGTTTAGAAATCAATTATAGTAGGCCCGAAGCCAAATCAGTAGTAAAACATGTAGGGAAAACCTTTTCATGTATGATATGCTCGCAAACAATACAGTAGCCCAAAATGGCTCACAAAAAATTCCTATCGGCCCTGCACAGGCTCAACAGCTCTGCAACTGTCATAACTAGCCTAAAAGGATGTCTCTGTGTCTGAGACTCATGGATATTCCCAAATAACCCACCATCTATGTTCCAGAGTCAATACAAGGCCACATATGACCACAAGGGTAATATACAATACTGATACGAATACTACAATCAACGTACGAAATAAATGGACTGAAAAGGCAGAAAAGTTCTGAGGTACCAACCCATAACAACCCACCCAAGGATACTAATTAATGTAGTTATAGCCTATATACGCAGTGTCTAGGCAGGGAAAGCCATAACCTACCTGTCTTCCGGCGAATAGCTTTGGGGACAACGTCGTCTAGGCTCGAACTGATCCGAGAAGCTCCAAATTGTGAAACCACTATCAATACAATAATCTATATCTCAAAACAAGACTAACGATACACATATTGCTATAATAATAGTCGAGTTAAAATTTGAGTCACAAACTGGCCCGTGGGCCCCGTGACTTAAAACTAGAAATGAAAAACACACATGTGTTCCTTACCATCTCGGGAGCACATGTTCAAAATTTTAGTAGAAACGGATAACAATTGGGGCTTCAAATCAGCCCACCAATTATGAAATCAAAGAGGGAATCAAATCAAGAAATTACGGGATTAAAGGATGGAATACTTACAATTTGTGATCAGAAATTAATTACTCCAATTCTAAGATATGATCCCATTGTGATAATGGAGCTTGGATCCTTAGAAATAATGGAGAAATGCAAATTTTTGGTGAAGAAAACGAAGGAGGGGTATATATACATATAGGGATTTGTTCATCGCTATCGCAAAGAAAAACCTTCGAGATAGCGATAAACAAACTGGCTAACTCATCGTGATCCCGAGGGTTTTTCTTCCAGATCGCGATGAACAACTTAAGCCATACCAGCAACAGAAAACCACTAGTGCTAACACTTCTACGGGGCATTCCGGGCATAATCGGACCCCGATACACAATAACCAATACTGCTATTAAAGTGAAAATGATGTTTCAGACTCAACGAAATCAACCAAACTTCCATACGAGGTCATTTTGGAAGAATGTTGAACCAAGTCAACACTAGCTAATTTCAACCAAATATCTAAAATGAGCTCGGATCACCCGGGACCCGAACCAATAAACTACCTAACACAAACTCAGCATTTCAGAGATAACAGAACTTACATAATTTTCATCCGAGGCCGTCTTCTCTGAATGTTGAGCAAAGTCAACCAAACAAGCCAAACTGGCCTGAAAATGCAAAATGAGAGAAAATTCCAAGCTGAAAAGGTCTCGGATCCTGACCAAAGGTCCCTTTATACCATAGTCCACACACCGGAGCTAACGGAACTGTCGAAATACGATTTTGAGTATGTTCACCAAGAATGTTGACCGAAGTCAAGGATTTCAAAAGCTTAAAATTTAAAACAAGAAACGACCAAAAAGACCAAACAGACAGCCCAAGCACTGGACTACCAGTCCCAACAAGCTATAAATGACTTAGGGCTGTTAGAGGCAAACTCTAATAGTACGAGAAAGGCAAACACACATAAATGATCGAAAGGGTCATTACAAGTCTGTCTTCAATCAGAAGGTTTTAAATCGTATACATAGAAAATGACTTAAGTTACTCAAGGATTATGATATGAGCATTTTCTATCATCTCGAAAAGGTAAATATGGTTGTTGATGCCCTTAGTAGATTATCCATGAAAAGTATTTCTCATGCTAAGGAAGGAAAGAAAAAAATTATGAAGGATATTCATTGACATGAAAACCTAAGCATTTGCCTCTTAGACTCCAAGGATGGTGGTGTAGTGGTTCAGAATGGTGTTGAGCCATACCTAGTGTCATAATTTAATAAAAAGCAAGATAGTGACCTCATCTTGCTCTGGCTAAATGAAGGAATACTGATAAGTCAATAATCTACCAACTTATTGAGTCTTTAATCATGAATTATTGCTATATTTTAGTGAGATTTAGAGGTTCTTATGGCCTTTATTGATATAAATGCAAGAGCTCATGGTCAAAAGTAGAAAATAAGGAATTGGTCCCAAAAGAGCTCAAAAAAAGTTAAAGTGTGAAGTTAATCAAAAGAGATGAAGATTCTGCCGAGAGGTGCGACCGTCGTGCGACACATACAATGCTTGGTGTGGTTCGCACCTCTCTCCACATAGAGCTTAGAAGAAAGAGAAGAATCTATTAAGGGGTGCGGCCGCCGTGTATCACGACAAGGCCTGGTGTGAATCACACCCCACTTTGTAGGAAGCTCAAAGTACAAGACAAGTCACTGGCCCACTAAAGAAGAGTTGTGCAACATGCACAACATGATGTGTGAAATGCACGTTGTGTCGCATAACTCTCGAGGGGAAATTTTCTCCACTTTTATGTGATGAATTGGGAACATTCTAAAACCCAATTTAGGCATAGTTTTTCAGAGTTTCTGAGGGGTTTTCAGTTTTTGAAGCATTGTCAAATAAGTCTTCTCGGAAGAGAGAGGGTTTCACTCAATTCTCTACATCTTCAACCTTTGATTTGTAAATTGAACTTGGATATTGGAAACTTAATCCATTAATGAAAGGGAATATAAATTACCCATTTTCTATTGCTTTTTATTCCTTTAGCATGAGTGGCTAAGTCTCCTTGTCTTGGGGTGTATCGATAATGGGTACTTGATTAATTGGTATGGGTCTTGCTCATTTGTGTTAATAATTGATAAATTAATATGGGTCTAGTGAATTCTCCATGTTTTAACTCTAAAATTAATGATTGTAAACATTGATTGATATTAATTGATTGTGTTCTTGCTTGAGAAAGAGGTTCATAATTTTGGATGAGAATTCACTAGTGGGTACTTGAGATTCCATTTAGATTGAGGCTAGAAATAGCTCAATTCGCCGAAAACACTTATTTAAGGGTCTAAGCTAGAGATAGTGTGAACTCCCCAAGCCTACATTGGTTGGTTAATTTCTAAACCATGGTGTTTGAACAAATACCATTGGATAAATGATTGTGAGATTCAAAGATTAACATTCATGCCTAAAACCAATGATACCCATGTTTTTTAGTGAGAATTTACTTAATTGAGCAAGTACCTTGACCCGTGTTTGAGTTCCATCGAAAACATACCCCTAGTCATCCTCTCTCTTGATATAAACTATTGTTTACCTTACATTTTTTTCTTGGATTGCGAATTGTGATAGATTTCCCAATTCCCCAATTTCCCCCCTTTTTACTTTTCTTGTTGATTGAACATTGACTCTATTGGTGATTAACATACGACAATCCTCTAGGATACTCTACAATTTGAATGTGGGATCAACCCTAACTCTTATCGGGAATTATAAATTTTATTTTGCTTAACGATCGTTTTCACCTCTGTATGGAGAGTGTTACTTGACCATTATCAAATACTCAAGCATAAGGGTATCCCTTTTGAAAAGGGGAGATGGTGCCTTGAGCTACCAAGGTAGGTTATTTATTTCAGATGTTAATAAACAATAATGTACCGTGACCTAAGAGAAGTCTATAGGTAAATCAATATGAAGAAGAACATCGACAATTTTATGGCTAAGTGTCCAAATTGTTAGCAGGTTAACGATGAGCACCAAAGACCTAGTGGTTTGCTTGAAAGTACAATTCTTCCTTAGTGGAAGTGGGAGATGATAAATATGGACTTTATAATGGATTTACCATGATCATGTCATCAATATTACTCGATTTGGGTAATTGCAGATTGTTTGACAAAGTCATCTCAACTTTTTTCTGATAAGACAACAAACTCCATTGAGGATTATGCCAAGTTGTATATATGGGAAATTGTAAAACTTCATGGACTTAGTGTCCATTATCTCAGACATAGGTTCTCAGTTCACCGTTCACTTTTTTGGAAGTGTTTTCAAAAGGATTGGGCTCGAAGTTGAACCTTTGTACTACATTCCACCCTTAGATCGATGGTCATGAGAGCGTACCATTCATACACTCAAGTACATGTTGAGAGATTGTTCCTAGATTTAAAGGTAGTTGGGATAATCATCTACCTCTCATTGATTTTTCTTATAATAATACCTATGACTCTAGTATTCTGATGGCACGATTCGAGGACCTATATGGACGAATATGTAGATATTTAATAGGATGGTTTGAGGTTGGTGAAGCTTAGTTATTAGCGATAGACTTGGTCCACAAAGCCATTGAAAAATTCAAGATCATTCAGGAGAAGTTAAAGACTACACAGAGTCGCAAAAAGTCATATTCTGATGGAAGACAAAGAGAGTTGGCGTTTAGTGTGAATGATTGACTATTCTTGAAGTTTTTGCCAATGAAGGGTCTCATGTTGTTTCGTAAGAAAGGTAAGCTCAGTCCCTAATATATTCACCCTAATATATGCAAAAAAGCCATATGGGTTGCAGAGGGAGATATGAAAACTGGATATCCTCATATATTCACTCCTCAAGGGGAAGCTGTTTAAGGTAATGATCCTACAATATGTCTATGATTCCATGAATTCAAGTCTCATGTTATAATTTTCATGCTCCATGATACTCATGTCTTATGTTATGTCTATATTAAGTCCCATGTATCTCATAAATCACGTCTATACATTTCTTTTTATGTCTTGTTATGAAACTCCTCATGTTAATAAAGTTTATATTATTAAGAGATGGTGCAAGAGAGACTAGACCATGTTAGGATTTTCATGTAATGTATTCCTTCCATCCATGACCCTCATTAGAGGATAAATAATGCCAAGGGGGAGATATTTTAATACCTCACATATCGACACATGTTTAAGACATCATGCATGATGTTAGATTTAGAAATCAATTTATATGACCCATATATCAATTAGAAACTAATTGGAATGAGCTCCAAAACTTAGATGATAATTTTGGGCGGGACAAGAGCCAACCGCGCTAAGCAAAGAACTGACAGTGCCAACACCCTAGGTAGCATAATGCATTGTAGAAAAAACTTCAAAGAGTTGGTTTCTGGAGGGGCCAACGCTATAGCCACCACGGCTCACTTCCCCTCCTAGTTCTATGAGAAGTGTGGTGTGTTGAGGGTACTTGGAATGATAATATTTTTTCCTACGTTCTATTAAGGGAGTTTTTATCCTACCCCTATTATGTACGCCCTAATAATGACTTAAAACCAGTACTAACATATAGAAAACATCGGTATAACTCTTGTCCTCTTTACCCAACTCAAATCACAAGGGTTTCAATAACTATGCTCTATGAACTCAAGCAAAGTAGTCCCTCAAGTAATTTTTTCTAACTCTCAAGATATGTAAGGCTATCCTACCCAATTATTTTCCTATGGATTAACTCCATAAGTTTGAATGATTCTCATAATAAGGTTAGGGTTAGAGTAAAATACTCATAACTTGAAATCTCTTTGATCCCTTATGAAAACTTCATGAAATATCTAATCATATTTCTTACCCTTATGTAAATCCCTAGTGTATGTGATTTCTATGAAATTTTTGCATGAACATATGCAATGACCCTCATGGTCATATTCTTGTTTTCATGCATTTTTACCATTTTTACCCTTTCCACAACTTCTATACTTCTTTTCTGACTTGATGGAATGGGTTTCATGGTTCCTGAGGTATTCTATTGGATTTTAAAAGAGATTCCTTATTTTGGAGCTTTTAAAGTTAAAATGGTTGACTTTGGTAAACACTCTTAGTAAAATAAGATTGGATGAGAATTTTGTCAGTGCCGTTAGATCCAAAATTAGGATTTTGGCTACAAGGACCATTAGTTTAAATCCCAAGTCTTCTAGAATCATTTTGGGTATTGGATGGATTTTATGCAAAATCAAAAAAGTATTGACTATGGTAAACATTTCATCAAGACAACCTCTGTTGGTCATTCAATGATGCCATTGAGTTTGAAATGTAATTTCTAGTTGGATAACATATTTGGTTTATGTTCACGTGATTCCAAATGAATCCTGAAGGTTCATTTGGAGTCTTTTTTGACTTGGTGAAACTTTTGTTTTTTCATATCTCATGCAGCTCACCTTTCCTCTTTGCATTTGAGAGGAGGCCACTCTATTCGTGAAGGTCTGATGGATTGACCCTCATATTCACGATGGATCCTCTGCATTTGCTAAGAAGGGTCTCTTAGGACCCAAACTAGGTTCTCCTTCGCATTCGATAAGCGACCCTTACCTTCACAAAGGACCATCTAGGTGCAGTCCCGAGTTTGCTATTGTCATTGTTTCTTTTATAGGCCTTGCATTGCTTTCCTTAATAACGGCTATACTTTCTTCACTATTTTTTCCTTCTGGTACATGGATCTGTTGCACTTGGGCAAAGGATCTCTTGGAAACAACCTTTCTACCTACACGAGGTAGTGGTAAGGTCTACGTACAATCTACCCTCCCCAAACACCACTCGTGGGACTTCACTGGGTATGTTATTGTTATTGTTGTTCATTTTTCTCATCTATTCCTTCATGAACTTGAAACCTTTTAAGTTTGGGATATTGCTTCTTGTGATATTTTCATCTGCATTGAGTTAGAGTATGTTCCTAGTACTTTCCTCGTGTTTTCCCATTGTTTTCCTCGCATATTACCTCTATTATTTCTGTTAATCTGAGATCAATTATAGAAAAAACCTCCATTAACCCTTGTACTTTATAGGCTATTTCGATCCTCAAAAAAGTGCCCAGTCGCGCCCAACTTTTGGGCATGGGCTTCTTAGCCTATAGGGAATGTAATTGTGATATTTATTTCTATTTTCATTTATGGGCCCCAAGGGTCGATTTTGACCCAATTTCCAGCAAAAATTATGAAATATTAATATAGGTGTCATTAAACAAATTTTGATGTGTAAAATCTTTATTTGATAGCATGGCAGTGATCCAAGATATTACAGAAGGGGAAGGCTTCCGTGTGACTGAGCAGGATTTGTCATTTGGCCAAAAGGTAGGTTACGATTTCCCCTCATTTTACTTTGCTCGGTTAGATAGTATATCTTATAAATTTTATAATTGTTAGGTGTTTTGGTTAGGTAGGATTAGGTTGATATTGGCTTCTGAATTTAAGGGCTATTTTGGGGACCATAGAACAGTCTTTCCTTCGTAAGCCTTAGTTTAGGTTGCATGTTTCCAAATTGAGATTAGTTTATGAATCCTTAGGCTACTCTTAGGGGAGGTTTTCGGGGTAGAGTAGCTTTCTTTGGTTAATTTATGTTTTATCTCTTTACTCTTTGTATTTTTTATGTATTTTGAGATTTTAGGCTCGAGGTCGTGGCTTGGGACTCGCTGGACTCCAGGTTAGTGGGACTTTGTATGGAGGGTGGTTTTACCCAATTTGGTGTGTACATATATATATATATACAAATAACTATATATATATACCTGTGTTGGCACGCATGCATTCATTCATACATACACATGGATCATGGTACGATTTAGAACAAAATACTTGTTTTCATCTTTAAAATGAGATAGTACCACTTTTACTATGGTTATTGAATTTGCAGAAAGACTTGTATCATTTTATCACTTATTTCTGATTGAAAAGATTGTATCACTTTTACACTCAATTCGACGAATATTTTTGGACCTTTTTCAAGTTTATTTTATTACATATGTTGATGAACTTCGTTGGTCTGAGGGATCATTCTGGGATTCACTTTATGAATTGGCCATATATTGCATCACATCATCCCATACTTCACAACATTCTTCTTGTATACCTATATTGCTTTTATTATTATAATCTTCACTTTGTCCATGTTATATTGAGATTTCTCGGTTAGTTTCTAACATATAATTACCTCTCATGTCTTTTATATTATATATTATATCCTGAGCCCAATCGACCTATGATGCCTACAAAGTACTCCATATTTTGCTACTAATACTACACTTTTGTATTTTTTCTGATGTAACGCCCAACATGAGTCACCCTCACTGATCTCCCGCTATTTTCAGTACCCTTACTGTTAGATTGTGGTGAGCTCTTGGCATCCTGAGACTTACTACCTTCCTTCTTGTATCTACTGACTTTATAGTTTTATTAATCAAAAAGTTGTATTTTGTATAACCTTACTCTCGTACTTTTAGAGGATCTTGTACTGGTGCACCAGGTTCGAGGATGTTATCTTGTATATATTGTATTTCTCTCATTTCTTACTGCCCATGTTGTATATTTTGTACCTATTAAGAATGTATCTACACATGGTGACCTATTTATCACTTTTCTGCTTATTATATTTTTTATATTAGTCCTTACTTTCAGTATTTGTCTTGGGTTTTGTATTACCTACTCGAGGGTTATAATAGTTGCCATCATGGCTTGATTTCGAGCCATGACAACATCATATAAGAGAATTAGGTTAACCTTTCTTACCACTATAAGATAAAGTGCCTGGTATAGTCTCACGAATTGGTATGATGATGTCTACATCTTATCTCGAGAGGGTTTAGGGACTTCATAGGGAAATTCCACCTTATTGATCCCATATCATGCATTCTCGACTCTATAAAATTTTAAGTTTCATTTGTTTTGTTCTTTTTCAGATGGTTCAGACGAGATTTCTAGTGGGTGTGGGCAAGGCTCCTGCGCCTACAGCTACAGACCCAACTAGGGATTAGGGAAAATAGGGACCTAGAGGTCGAGGTGAAGCACGAGCTGTGGTGCTAGCTCGGGGCAAGGCTAGTATAGCATCATCGGAGTGAGAGGTTGGTATTAAGGATTTACAATATCAGTGAGAGGTAGGGCAAACCCAGCCTTCGGTAAAATTTGTAGCCATGTCAATTCTTTAGGATACCATGGTTAAGATCCTCAGCTTCCTAGAGGGTATGTCACAGGAAAGGACCTTATATGGCACTCTGAGTGGTTCACAGGTTAGAGATGAGACATAGACTTCAGCCTACGTGGTGGAACAGGGTTCAAGAGTGCAGCCAACTAATGTAGCTTCAAGATTAGAAGTATTTCTAGTATAGGTTGTTGCTCAGCCTATCCTAGTGAGGACAACTATGACTTCTGAGGAACACAAGATGCTTGGTAGGTTTATTAAATTAGGTCTTCCGAGGTTTTCTAGTGCTCCAGGAGAGGATGCTTATGAGTTTCTAGAGAGTTGTAAGAAGAGGTTTCATAACCTCAGCTTAGTGGAGTCGCACGGGGTTGATTACATCATATTTCAGATTGAGGGGTTAGCTAAGTAGAGGCAGAGAGATAATTTTGAGTGTAGGACATCTGGATCACCTTCGATTACTTGGACTTAGTTCTTCGAGGCTTTTTTTGAGAAATATGTACCTCACAATGTGAGAGTGAGGTTAAGAGACGAGTTCATAGACCTTTAACAGGGTATTATGTTAGTTTGGGAGTATGAGGCGCGATTCCATGAGCTAGATAGGCATGCTACTATTATTATATCGATAGATCATGAGCTGATTCTTAGATTTGTTAGAGGATTGACTTTACCACTCCGTTTGGCAATAGAGCAACTAGTGGCATCAGGGTCTACTTTTGTTCAGGTTGTGGAGCATGCACAAACTATTTAGGGGATACATTATGAGGCTTATAGAGGCGGCGATAAGAGGCTCCACCATAAGGTTGTTTTAAGTGGTTCTTAATCCAGAGGTAAGGGTTTCCCTGGAAGGGGATACCCCTAGGACATTCAGCCTAGCAGGCCCGCTTAGGCAGTGCTATAGACTTATGAGGGTGGTTATTTGGGTTTTATGGTCAGAGCAGTTAAGGTTAAGGTCAAACTTTGTGGGGTTCTCATTCTAAGTATTCATGTCATGGTGATTAGTATGGTTCAATTTGTCCTCTCATCAGGGTAAATATGGTAAATGTTTATATAAATATTGTGTGATAGGGCACTTTTCTAAGGATTACCCCAGGTTCAAGAAGGAAAGGCAGTAGGGTCAGCAAGCTCAGGACCTCAGGGCTCTAGTGCAATCAGCCAGAGGCAGCAAGCATGGTAGTAGGGGTGGTAATCCCCAGGGTGCTACGGGTGTTTTACAGCCAAGCATGTTAGGTGCTTCTAGCGGATGGAGCCACATGTATGATTTTCCAAGTAGTCCAGAGGCCGAGGCTTCAGATGCCATCATCACAAGTATGATCTCATTTTATCATCAGCCCACTTCTATATTATTTTATTCAGGGTCTACATATTCGTATGTGTCTTCTTACTTTGTTACTCATCTGGAGTTATTATGTGAGCCTTTGTCTTTTCCTATGAATATAGGTACTCCCATAGGTGATTCATTAGTAGTAGATCAAGTGTATCAGTCTTGTGTTGTGACTATCTCAAAGTATGATATTTGGGTAGACCTGATCACCCTCTATATGGTATATTTTGATGTGATTCTAGGAATGGATTAGCTATCTCCTTATTATGTAGTCTTAGATTGTTTTTCCAAGATTGTTACCTTGTGTATGCCTGGTACTCCTCTGATTATGTAGAAAGGTACTGATAACAATGTGTCAAGGGGAGTTATATCATTTTTGAGTGTGCGTCAGTTGATAGGGAAGGGGTGTTTAGGTTAACTTATTTATGTTTGTGATACTAGCACTGGCACTGCTTCACTTGAGTTAGTTCCTGTGATTTTGAAGTATTTAGATGTGTTTCTTACTGATTTATTTGTCCTTTCTTGTGATCGTGATATTTACTTTGGCATTGATGTTGATCTAGGCACTCAGGCCATTTTTATCCTGCAAAATTTAATAGCACCAGTAGGTTCATGAGAGGAACTACCTCACTTATGATTGGAGTTAGCGGCAGTAGTCTTTGCATTAAATATTTGGAGGCACTATCTATGTGCATTACATTGTGAGATCTTCATAGATCATCATAGAATTCAGTATATTTTTAGCCTGAAAGATCTTTATTTGAAACAACATAGGTTGATATAGTTGCTTAAGGACTATGACATTTGATTCTCTATCATCTGGGCAAGGAAAATATCATGGAAGATGCCTTGATCTAGAAGGTAGTTAGTATGGAGAGTTTAGCTTTTATAGTGGCAGAGGAGAAACCTTTGGCTTCGGACATCTACTCCTTAGCCAACATGTGTGTTAGAGTTGATATCTCTGAGCCCAAGCAGGTTCTTGCTTATGTAGAGTCTAGGTCTATATTTATGGAGAAGATTAGGGTATAACAATTTAAGGATATGAAGTTAAGGATGACCCGATATAAGGTGTTGAGTGGCGAGTCTAGGAAGGAGACCTTAGAACTAGAGGGTGTTTTGAGGATTGAGGGTCGTATTTGGATTCCTAGAGTTGGAGATTTGATTAGATTGATTATGGAGAAGGCCCATTGTTCTAGATATTATATCCACTGGAGGCAACAAATATATACTGTGACTTGAGGTAGTATGATGGGTGGTGTGTGATGAAGCATGGTATTTCAGATTTTGTGTTTAGATGCTTGATCTATAAATAGGTGAAGTACGAGCACCAGAGGCCAGGTGGTTTGACCCAGGGGCTACTCATTCTTAAGTAGAAGTAGGAACAAACATATATGGACTTTTTGGTAGGATTGCCACATACTTTTCAGAAATTTGATGCTATTTAGGTCATTGTTGATAGATTGACCAAGTTTGCTCACTTTTTGTCTGTTCAAACTTTGTACAATTCAGAGAGGTTGGCTCAAAACTACATCAGAGAGATTGTTTGATTGAATGCGGTGCCTATTTCTATTATTTTTTACTGTGGTATTAAGTTAACATTGTGTTGTTAGAGGTTAATTCAGTGGGAGTTGGGTACCCAAGTTGAGGTTAACGCAGTTTTCTATCCACAGACTTATATTTAGTCTGAGCGGATTATTAAGGTTCTCAAGGATATTCTACAAGCATGCGTTATAGACTTCGGGGATCAGTGGGAACAAATATTGTCTTTGGCAGAGATAACATATAATAATAGCTACTATTTGAGTATTTAGATGGCTTTGTTTGAGGCATTATACTATAGGAGGTATATGTCTCTGGTAAATTGGGCCA
The DNA here is from genome assembly GCA_003996215.1 of Jaltomata sinuosa. Classification (NCBI taxonomy): domain Eukaryota; kingdom Viridiplantae; phylum Streptophyta; class Magnoliopsida; order Solanales; family Solanaceae; genus Jaltomata; species Jaltomata sinuosa. The sequence continues at coordinate 112,607 of QJPP01007533.1, forward strand.
ATGCTTTTGAGGTTAGGACTTGGGGCCTTATCTTACTAAATAGAAATTTGATGCTATTTAGGTCATTGAGATAGAGTGTTCCTTTATGTGTCACACAAGAAAGGCGTGATTAGGTTTGGGAGGAAGAGAAAGCTTAACCCTAGGTTTATTGGGCCATTTGAGATTCAGCGATTGGTTTGGGAGGTAGCTTATGAGTTAGCTTTTCCTCCAGCTTTTTCAGTTGTTAACCATGTTTTTCATATATCTATGTTAAGGTAGTACATTTTTTATGAGTCTCATGTGTTTCAATGGGAGTTAGTTTAGTTAGACGAGTCTTTGGCTTTGGAGGAGGAGCCTGTGGCTATTCTAGATAGGTAGGTTACAAAGTTGAGGTCTAAGGAGATATACGTCGGTTAAGTTTTAGTGTAGGCATTACCCTATCAATAAGGCTACTTAGTAGACAAATCTTTACATATGGACAAGATATTCTCACATGCTTAAGCTTTCATGTACTTTATGTTCTTTAACATTCAAGGATGAAAGTCCTTTTTAGTAGTGGATGACCCTCGTGGGAATTTTATCATTTTCATTTGGTTTTACTATTTTGACTATTCTAGTAGCATCTACACTGTTTTTGTGACTTGCTGGAATAGGTGGCACGGTTTTTGAGCTGTCAAGTTTTAGAAGAGATTCCTTATTTTGGAGCTTTTAAAGTTAAAATGGTTGACTTCAGTCAACATTCTTAGTAAAAAAGCTCAGATGAGAATTTTGTTAATGCCGTTAGCTCTAGAATGTATATTTTGTGCTAGTTGGACCTTTGGTCTGGTTTCCAAGGCTTTGAGACTTATTTTGGGTACTTGGGTGGATTTTATGCAAAACCAAAAAAGTGTTGGATTCGGTCAACATTTTATGAAGATAACCTCTGTTGATCATTTCAAAGATTCCATTGAGTCTAGAAGGCTGTTTCCAGTTGGGTAGTATATTCAGTTTATATTCACGGGATTCCAAATGAATTCCAAGGGTCAATTCAGAGACATTTCTGTCTTTGTGAGACTGTTGATTTTTCATATTTAGTGCAACTCAACTTTCCTCATTGCATTCGCAAGGAGGCCACTGCATTCGCAAAGGTATGAGGGATTAATCCTCACATTTGTGGTGGGTCCTCTATTTGCATGAAGATGGGTCTCCTGGATCCCAATCAAGGTTCTCTTTTCCATTCTTTATGAAACCCTTGCATTTGTGACGGACCAGATGGGTGCAATCCAGCATTTGCAAAGGGGTCCCTGCATTTGCGGTGAAGGACCCCTGGAAGTTTTTATTGTTCAGCTTCATTTTTCTCATCATTATTTCATGAACCTGAGAACTCTTGAGCTTTGGAGATAGCTTCTTGTGAGATTTTCATATTCATTGAGCCTAGGTAAGTTCCTAGTACTATCCTCATGTTTTCTCATTGTTTTCCTCGCGTATTACCTCTTCAATTTCTGTTAATCCGAGCTCTATTCTTAAAATATCCACCACTAATCCTTGAACTTTTCGGCTTGTTTCGAGCCTTAAAATGGTTCCCATTCACGCCCAACTTTTGGGCATGAGTTCTTACCCTATAAGAAATATAATTGTGAAATTTGTTTCTATTTTTATTGATGGGCCCTAAAGGTCAATTTTCAACCCAATTTCTTATCCGATTTATGAAATAATAATATGGGTGTCTTTAGTTCCATTTTGACATGTAGAATTATTATTTGAAGCATTGCAGCTATCCGAGGCATTACACAAAGGAAAAGATTTTGTGTGACGAATCGTGATTTTTCATTCGGCCGTGAGGTAGGTTATGATTTTCCCTCTTTTGACTTAGCTCAGTTAGATAGTATATCATATAAGTTTCATGATTGTTAGGAGTTTTGGATAGATAAGATTAGGTTAATTTTGACTTCTTAATTTACGGCATGTTTCAGGGACCATCGAATAGTATTTCCTTCGTAAGCCTTAGTTTAGGTTGGATATTGACATATTGATATTAGATTAGGAATCCTTATGCTATGCTTAGGGGAGATTTTTGTGGTAGAGTAGATTTCTACAGTTGATTTATGTTTTATCCATCTATTCTAAGATTTTGGGCTTGAGGTCGTGGTTTTTGACTGGCTGGACTCCAGGTTAGTGCGACTTTGTATGGAGGGTGGTTTTACCCAATTTTGTGTGTGCATATACATATACATATAGCTATATATATACTTGTATTGTCACACATGCATTCATACATACATACACATAGATTATGGTATGATTTAGAGGAAAATACTGGTTTTTGATTAAAAAGAGATTGTACTAATTTTACTATGATTTTTGAATTTGTAGAATGACTTGTATCATTTTATCACTGAATTCTGACTTGACATATTATATCACTTTTACACACCGTCTGAGGGACATTTGTGGACCTTTTCTCAATTTATTTTGTTGCATATGTTGATAAGCTCCGACGGCCCATGAGACTACTTCGGGTTTTACTTTATTGCATATGTTGATGGGCTGCGACTTCCCGAGGAATCATTCCAAGTTTTACATTCTGCATTGGCCACATTTTGCATCGTATCATCCCAAACATCACGACATTCTTCTTGTACCTATGTTGCATGTATTATTATTATTATCTTCACTTTGTCCCTGTTATATTAAGATTTCTAGGTTTGTTTCTGGCGTATAGTTACCTTTAAAGTCTTTTATATTATATATTATTTTCTGAGCTCAGTCAGTCTATGATGCCTATTAAGTACCCAGTTTTTTGGTACTAATACTACACTTTTGCATCTTTTTAGATGCCAACACCCATTACGAGTCACCATCGTTGATCTCTCACTATTTTGAGGACCCTTGTTGTTCGGATCATGGTGAAGTCTTGGCATTCAGAGACTTACTACCTTCTTTCTTGTATCTATTTTCTTTATTTTTTTATTCAATAGACAATTGTATTTTGTATAGCATTATTCTCGCATTTTTAAAGGCTCTTATACCAGTGATACCAGGTCCAAGGATGGTATCTTGTATATGTTATCTTTCTCTTATTTCTTATGGCCCATGTTATATATTTAGTTCCTTTTATGTATGTATCTATTCAATGTGGCCTATTTATCTCCATTTTGCTTCTCATACTATTTATATTTGTCTTTACATTGAGTATTTGTCTTGGATTTTGGCTTGCCTACTGGAGGGTTATAGTAGGTGCCATCATGGCCCGATTTCAGGTCGTTACAACTTATGAGTTTTAATAAATACCATGTAACCCTCATGTTAAGTATCTAGGCTTTATGAATTCCTTGATGAATTCCAAAGAATGTGAAACCTATGAATCCAATGATCCTTATGAATGTCCGAATTATGAACCCTCTTCAATAATATGACTTCCATGGCTTATCAAATGAACTCCTTGCACATGAGATATGCTAAAACAACATGAACATTCCACAATCTCCATAATGTTATGAAAATCCCTCATGCTATAAACTATGGCATAACTATATGACCTCTCATGCATCTTGAATGATGCTAATGAACAGTAAGACTAATCATTATAAGCCTAAAGTGGCTACTCTACGAATATAAGCCTAAAGAGCTAGCCCATGAATATAAGACTAAAGTGGCTAATCTATGAACATGATTCTAAAGTTGCTAAACTATCTACATGAGTCGATAGAGGCTAAAACTATAAGCACATGTGCTTAAGCGAGCTAGATGGTTAACCAAAAAGGCATATATCTAAACGATGAATGCCTGAAACTATGTTTGTCGATGTACGTTATGGATCATTTCGTTGGTTTGGGTGACTCCTTATTGTGCCCCTATTACGGGCTTATGGATCCTAGCTATAAAATCATATCATGTATAAGATAACATAACTGATCGGGCTAATATCAGGCTCCATGCACGCACATGGTGGTTTCTGTTGTTTATATCATTTACTCCCATAATGAACTAAAAGAGGTTATATCATGTGCTCACATAGATATGAATAAAGCTCTCTTTGAGAGATATGTCTTTCCATATGTTGAATCACGTTTACCGCTTATGTTAGCTGAATGCTAATATCCCATGCCATGTATGCATACACCCAGTCCAATAATGGCATTGGATTTCAATCCTACCCATGGTATGACACTTATAACTCACATATGACCACAATATCGCATTACCATGGCGGTTGCCTTGTTGGGAAAGTGGTTGATAGGAACTTAAGACTTTTTGGGGCACTATGAGTTGTTGATGGTTCAACCTTTAGTATGTCACTGGCTAGCAATCCGCAAGTTACTCTTTTGATTCTTGGCTGGTATGTGCTTTGATATGCGTTGGATATTGTATAGAAGTGCTATTCTGACTAATTGGAAGCTTGCGTAAATAAATAAAAGAGTAGACATCCCCCTTGATAACTAAATGCAAGCGAGGTTGGACCTAGATTAACATATGCAAATGAAAATGAAAAGAAAAGAGTTCCCCTTCTTTTTTCTTTGTCTTGAAAGGGAAAGAGGAGCTCAAACAAGGTTTAAAGATCCCCTTCCTAAAGTATGGCTTAAAGAAAGCCTTTTGGGTTAGTGAGGAACATGATAGTGAAAGAGAGAAGAAAAGAAAATGAATTTTTGGCGGCTTACCTTCGTACATTTAAGAACAATTATGACTCCTTGCCATATATCAATGCACCAGTTTCCCTATCTGATATGTTTATATTGCATCTTGTTGGCATGCCTTCGGAGTATGAAAGCCAATTGAGGGAAGTCGCATCCATTCCATCGCAAGCAACTAAAATTTCATGATCACTTTGGTTTACCATAGTTTCTTTGGTAGTTTAACGTTCGGTCGCCCCTCTAACAAGAAAAGGAATAAATATGAAAACTTCTCTGCCATTTGGATCATAGAATTTATGAAGGAAAATGAGTTTTAAATTCACAGAAACTGCATGATTATATATAGCCAAAGGGAATAGGCCGCGCCTAAAATCATCGCAAGCGTTTCTAATGTGGCTACTGAGCTATTTCTTTGGAAAGCTCCTACTAAGATGAGAAATTCCCCGATAAAGCTGCTAGTACTAGGTGAACTCATATTAGCCAAAGTGGAAGAGAAGAAAATGGTAGAGAGGCTTGTGTTTGATTGGCACTACAAATGTAATCCAAATAAAATAGATACAAAAAAGTATAGATGGGAAAATAAATAATGAATAAGTGGAAAACAAAACTACAATTTACTTAGCTTTATTGAATCCATAATGGATTCAATCAAGTTAAGTGGAATAAGAAAACGTGATTTCTTTTTTTAGCTTTAGTAGCATTTCAATGAAAAACGGAAAACCACTAGAAATTCCTGAATTTTTTATTTCGAACATCAATAAAATAAGACGTTTTATCGTTATAGAACATGGAATTTAATGAAAGCATTGCTTGAATCTCGAGACATTCTTTGAACCAACCATATACCTTTTTGAGATAGGCGAAACTTACGCTCTGAGAATCGTATATGAGACTTTCATCTCGTACAACTCAAGCAAAAACACCAAAATACTAGTTGCAATAGATATGAAATAGAAAGTTTGAAATTTATTAAGTTCTGATCTCATCTTCTCTGGAAAATCCGAAAGCTCCTCTTTGTGGAGATAATACCAAAATATCAAGTTGGCACAATCATCTTTATCTTTATTTTTATACTTATGGGCCTCTTGAATTCTCTCTTTCCCTATTTCTTTCTAGAATTTGTGGAATATGGCTTTTAGTATTTGTTTTCTTTATTATTGATAGGAATTCTCTTGTTAAGACCCTATGAATCAATTAGAACCTCAAATTCATAGGATGTTAATGGGTAAAAGGATTTGGGTTGGTTGAATATATTATCTAAAATAAGTTAATCCCTTTTTGGTAATACACACATAGAAATAGGCCACTAATGTGAGTAAAGCCAAAGCAACAGTAATATTTATATCTTTCTTGGGTGCCGCTAACTCCCCATGAGGTAATTTTATGATTTTCCAAGGTAATAGAGCTCCTGACCAATTAAAAACAAAAATAAATTAAAACATAGTGCCAATAAAAGGAACCCAGGGTCCATAAGTTTCTCCAATTTAAGTTCTACTCACATCTCGAATGAATTCAAGAACATATTTGTAGAAGAGGAAATGCTTCAGAATGTGTCTAGGCACCCTATGCTAATCAACATCGTTCATTCTCCCCGCGAAAGAAGAACTTCTCTCCCAAGACCTTAAGCTAGCAAGACTAATAAGTTTAGACTAGGGTGCCAACCCTCACAAGAAGTCAGTTTTCCCAAGAATTATACCTTTCTTCCATTCAGAGTTTGTTGGATTGAATAACACTATTTCTAATCTCAGGTGCTAGCTGTAGGCATTTAGCGACCTCTGTTCCAGAAAAAGTATCTACCCATTCAGGAAGGAGGCAGGACTGAAGAGAAAGTATTTGACTAGTTTGTGGGTTTAGGGTATGCTAGCTATCTCACTACATGAGGCTTCCTTCCTACCTTAACCCAGCTAAAGGTAAAAGGTACGGATTAGGTGGTGAAGAAGAGATGGAGGAGCTTCCTCCCCCATTGACTGCTCACGAATATGAGTCACACATTTAGGAGAAGAACTGAGAGGGTATGTTATGTGCAAATTATCTTTTTTTCTAATAGATAAAAGAATATTAAAAAAAGTATTCGATCGAACTGTCTATTTTCCTTCGATCTGTGGAAAGATACACTCTTGGGTTTCAGATTGATTTATATGAAGTATGAAGGAAAGGGATCTCTTGGTCCTTGAATAGTTCTTTCAAAATAATGGATTGATTGAATTGTCTTATTAGGACAATTCATGGTTCATATGCTTAGTCAGAAGGAATAATCCATTGGAGTTCATGGATTTACCTAGGTCAGTTTATGGGCTAATCAATAAAGGATTTTTCTCTTTTTTATCTTTTATTTCCCTGTATAAATTATCCCAAAACTCATTATTGATAGTATGATTAGATGTACTATACTCCTTTCTATCAATGATAAAGTTATACCCAAGAAATCTATTATACGACCAAATACATTTCCATTAACCAGCAATACATAGTTTAGCAATACCGATTCCATTATAACTATGCCTTATTCTTATTAAGGGTAAGACAATCCCTTTGTTTCTTATTTGAATGCTGAGATTACATATTGAATTTTTGGTAGTAGATCCATAATCAAAAAAGTATTTGTGATTGTTCCAGAAGAAATGAAACAAAAAATATGGTAAGCGGCTTGGCTAGTTACTCGGGATTCTCGATTATTCCATTTTCTCATGTTAGCAATGTACAATGGTCAAATTGTATTATTTGTAACAAGGTAGTCGTACTAGAAGGTGCGACTGGATCACCTCCTTTTTAGGGAGAGCTAATGCTTGTTGGATATTTTAGTTTGACACTGCTTCACACCCCCCCAAGAAAAGAATGGAGACAACTAAAAACAATTAAAAGAAGAGATCTAAAAAAATATATTCACAATTTCTAATTAATATAAAACACAAAATAATACTAAATAGATCCGCTTTATTTATCACAATCAGTTGCGAGCTGGAGCTTTCATAGGTTATGGAAATAATAATAGGAGGGCCCCAGCAGAGACAAAAGTTAGGATAACAAGCTCTCCTCCTGCCAAGCGAGCGACAGGAGCAGCGGAAAAGTGCTTGGTAAGCCAACACCTCGATGAAAGGAGGGCACACTAAGCAAGTATGAGAAATTGGCCCTGCTCCGCTTTCTTAAAGCAAGAACCACTACGGAGGTCAAACGAAAGATCTATGGAAGTGGGGGCTCATCCCTAGTCAATATTGGATCAAACAGTAGGGGGCCGTAGAACTGACCTCTTTTTTATTAATTCAATACAATAGGGGAAAAGATCGTACAGTTCCTTAAAGAGACAAACTCTCAACGGATCCTCCGTGTGATGGGAATACCTCTTTCGTGCATCTTTCTCATGGTGGGAAAAGAACAACAGAAAAGAACTGTCCCATGGTGAGCTTTATTTATTTAAGTGAGAATGAGGAGTGAATCAAATTCCATTTCCATTCTTTTGGGGCTTTTGGCACCCTCACAATATTTTTCATAGTTGACAATGGGGAAGGAGTCTAAACCAATGGACATAAATGAACCATCATTGATGTACGTTGCACATGACATGATCAATTTGACTCGAGGTACATCGCTAATAAAAGTTGCTTACTTTCCTAGTAGAAAAGGAAAGGAGCTGAAACTTGAATGTAAGGAGAGGAGTTGAAACATGACTGTAAGGAGACGAGCTGAAACTTGACTGTAAGGAGAGGGCCGGGCTTTTTTATAGTAATAGTGGGTCAATATAATAAGATCTATGTTGGCCGTGGGAATCAAACGAATGTCAAAGGACCATTCTGTAACACCCCAGCATCTGAACCAACACTAGGCCGTACTCAGCAGAAAAATCCAAGAAAAAAATTAAAATTTCCAGGAACCACGGTTAAGATCACAGACTGTAGTTTGGCACCATGGTCCATCGTCTTGACCATAAATCCCATTTCTAGTAGACCCAAAGTTGTTGCCTCAGGAACCACAAGTCAGATCACGGGCTGTAGTCTAGGACTAGAGACAGTCATTTGATTCGTGGATCCAAAGATCAAAGAGGTACCAATTCCTTTACTTAGACCATGGATGGGATCACAGACCATAGTTTAGAACCACGGTATGTACTGTCACTTGTGGTTTCTCTAATCAGAGGATCATCTATTAAGGCTTCAGCAACCATAAGTCACACGACAAACCATTATTCAGGACCACTGTCCATCCTGTGGACTCATGGAACCACAACATCAGAGGAACCTCAGTCCAAGTCCAAGGAACCATGAGCCACATGATGAACTGTCGTTCACAATGACGGTCCATCTTGTAGAGTCATGGTTTCCTCAGATCAGAGAACCCCTAGACTCATGTGCATATCCACGGTTCAGTTGAAGGGTCATCATCTAGGACTATGGTCTGTCAACCAAACTATAATCCCTAAGTCTTGATTTTCAGCATAGTTTTTGTCACGCCCCAAACCATGGGAGGCATGACCCACACCCGGAGCCCCAAAAGGCCGAGGGTTCCAAAATAGAGTGTATCTCTATTGAACCTGCTGGGGGTCTGAGACCGACAAGGTCTCTAAGAATAACAATTTGAAACACTGAAAGCTCAATAGTAGGTAAACAACTCAAGGCCGACAAGGTTATTATCATAGTAGATAGCTAATAACAAGGCCGACAAGGCCATACCCAACACGGATGTACATATACACATCTACAAGCCTCTAGGAGTAAGTAAAATATCTCATATCCAGGACAGGGCCCTGGACTACCCATAAGTTGTACATATACATAACCTGGTCAAAATATAAGCTAGACCTTTGACTCGTCAGCTCCAGGAAGAATGGAGCTTACCAAAATGGCTGAACTCTGCAACTCCTACTGAAGAGTCTATCTGGGTTTCTGTCTGGACCTGCAGGCATGAATGCAGCGCCCCCAGGCAATGGGGATGTTAGTACGACAATAATGTACTGTCATGTAAGGTAGAAACATAAAAGCAAGTCGCAAGTAGTAAATCTAACAAGATATAATATGAAACTTGTAAACTGTAATTGGTAAGACTCGTTAAGCTCTTTCTCCTTTATTCTTTTTAGAATACAACACATGCATTAACTCACGCCGCAAATCACTCTTTATAACCCACGGTGAACCCCAATAGCGCCTCGGTGCACCCTATATATAATAGCCTCCATATGGCAGTAGCGCCTCGGCGCACACTATGTATATAATGGCCTCAATATGGCAGTAGCACCTCGATGCACACTATGTATATAATGGCCTTAATATGGAAGTAGAACCTCGGTGCACACTATATATATAATCGCCTCAATATGGCAGTAGCCCTCGGTGCACACTAACATGCAAACCACGCATAATAAATGTATTACTAGATTGACCTTCAAAGCTATTCTTGTTATTTATGAAGGTTCATTTAAATAACTTCTTTAGACTTGGCTTACTAGGTGTTGGACTCAACATACCAAAAACATATAAATGGGGATTTGACTTGCTAACTTTCATTGTATACTTTCTAAAGCTTGATTAGGGATCACAATACAAAGAAGAAACTTGACAAAATGATAACTTACGTTTCGTGCAAAAGGAATCAGATTTTTATAAGAAGGCGACTTGAACCACCATAATGTATAACTTAGTTTCTTAAGACTTGTTGATTTACCAAATTAGCTCTCTTACAACAGAATACTCAAATTCCTTCTTTCGGAGATTTAGAGTTCTATTTCTAGATTCATGGCAATAAGGAATAAAGAAGCCTTAATATAACTCGTTCCTTCCGAAGATTGTGCTTACCAGAACTTGGACTTTCCTTTATTAAGTTAATCTACAACACAAGGGTATAATGAAGCTAATATTAGCTCTTAAACCTGATGCAACCTTTCCAAAATAGTAGCTAAACATTTCTCGGGAAGATTTACGTATTTTGCATTAATTAAAGGTGTATCGTCACACTTTTATCCCCTGTCCAATACACATCACACATACACCAACCTACTTCCTCCAATAATACAAAACACATCAAACAGCCCCTACAATACTCACCATGCCGAAATACAACAGCAACACATTGAACCCACGGCTTCCGATCGCTGTCCCGTGAGTTCTTAACAACAATTCAACAACAATTGTCCATCCGAACTTCAATCTAAAAATATGATTATGGGAAGAGTACTTACCACACTTGAAGGTGTATTTTTATCCTATTTTTATTGATGCCTTGAAAAGCTTATGTACCCCCTACACATACACCAACAAGAGAAGAAGAAATCTCTTAATTGTTACACAATTTCTATGTGTTAAATCTTAAGAAAGGGGCTGCCATAGTTCATGTCTTTATTACCATAGGATATCCTAGCTATATGTAGTAGATTAATACCAAGATAACAAGTTGTTTAACTCATCTTAAGCTTGAATGAATCTTGATCTTCTTAGAACCCTAAAGGGAGAGAGGGGCTGCCAAAAGGAAAGAAGATAAGAGAGAATGATTCCAGCTTTTTGTGATCAATATTGATCAACAAAAGGTCTGTATAAAGGTACCTTTTTGGCCGACTTTTTTTGAGTATATTTGGGCCAAAATTGGTCAAGAAACTTGGGCCAAAATTACCCTTTGCTTGGGCATCAAAAGGGTTAAGTTTTGTGGCTGATTTTGGGCTTCTCTTGGGTCAAAATGTGGTCAATATTGGTGGCTACCTTTTGTAGTTTTTTGGGCCAGATTTGGTTGTTCTTTGATGGTCCAACTTTAAGCTTCATTTGGGCTACCATTAGTCTAATAATCCATGGTGTTGCTGCCCGTAATCAGCCCTCGGAACTTAGTTCGTTAGCGTAGGTAGGTGATGTACCTACTTATCACCTAAGAGCTTAGATAAGTCGAGCAAGTACCTCACTTGTTTTATATCATTTTCAAAACCCTCATCCTTATAATTTAACTTAACACTCATATACATTTGACCATTTCAAATTCTAGGCCAAAGTACCCCTTCAAAATCTCGAGCTCAAATACCTTCGTCGATATTAACTTAGTCACATAGGTTTTGAAAGGTACGGGGTGTTACATACTTCCCCCCTTAGAATCATTCGTCCTCGAATGAGGGTAATTCATATAGAGCTCTAGTCCCTTAGGATTTTTTTGAAAGTTTGGTAGAGTTTCCTTTATAATTGGGACTATCCAAAAACCTGAAACTCAGCAAAAGTCCAGCACGATGCCTCACAGGGCGATAAAACTATATACAACTAAATGTAATCATTTTCACATGTTCAAACCTGATCATATTTGCATAGTAGGAAGAGTATCAAGAACATAAGAATATGACTTACCTCTATACTATCTTCAAGTCATAAATAACTGGGGATGCTTTTTCCTCATTTCTTCCTCGGCTTCCCACGTCATTTCCTCTAAATTATTATTTCTCCACAACACCTTTACTGAGGCTACTTCTTTGGTTCTGAGCTTCCTAACTTGACTATCTAGGATAGAAATTAGTACTTCTTTATAGGATAAGTCTTCAGAAAGTTGAATATCTTTGATAGGCATAATACGTGAAGGATCTCTTATGCTCCTTCGTAGCATCGATACATGAAATACAGGATGGACTGTCTCAAATTCTGTGGGTAAATCTAGCTCATATGCCACTTTTCCTACCCTCCGAATGATCCTGTATGGTCCAATATATCTTGGACTAAGCTTTCCCTTTTTACTAAATTGCATAACGCCTTTTATGGGCGAAACCTTTAGGAAAACCCAATCACTAATATTAAATTCCAAATCCCGACGTCGCACATCTACATAAGATTTCTGCCTACTCTGGGCTGTTAGTAATCTTTCTCGGATTAGCTTCACCTTCTCCATTGCCTGATTAACTAGGTCTGGCCTTAATAATCATGCTTCTCCAATTTTAAACCATACAATCGGTGATCTACACTTTCGTCCGTATAAAGCCTCATAAGGAGCCATTTGAATGCTTTCATGGAAGCTATTATTATAGGCAAACTCAATTAGTGGCAAATGGTCATCCCAACTCCCTTTAAAATCTAGTACACAAGCTCGTAGCATATCTTGGAGTGTTTGAATAGTGCGTTCAGCTTGTCCATTTGTCTGTGGATGAAAAGTTGTACTGAGACTTATTTGAGTACCTAAGCCTCTCTGGAAAGACCTCCAGAAATTTACTGTAAACTGAGCACCCCTATCTGAAATAATGGAAATTGGGACACCATGAAGTTGAACTATTTCACTAATCTACAACTTGGCATAATCTTCAGCAGTATAAGTTGTCCTAACTGGCAAAAAGTGAGCTGATTTTGTAAGTCTATCTACAATCACCCATATGGAATCATACTTTCTATAAGTACGGGGTAAGCCTGTAATAAAGTCCATGTTGATCACCTCCTATTTCAAGGTAGGTATCACTATACTTTGAGTTAGACCTCCGGGTCTCTGGTGTTCAATTTTTACCTGTTGACAATTCGGGCATTGGGCTACAAACTCTGTAATATTTCTCTTCATATTATTCCACCAATAAATCTGTCGAAGATCATGATACATCTTCGTCGCTCCTGGATGGATTGAATAGTGGGAATAGTGAACTTCTGCCAAAATTTTCTCTCGAAGCTTCTCGACGTTAGGTACACATAGGCTACCTTGATATCTCAGAACCCCATCTTCCTTAAGCTCTATTAGTGGTTGCTTCTGTTGTGGAATTTCCTCCCTCAATCTTACTAATTCTGGATCATCATATTGTCGTTCCTTTACCTCTGTCATAAGTGAGGATTTCGCTTTGCTTTGAATAACAACTCCCCCATTACCTTGGTCAGTAGTCGAACCTGCAAATTAGCTAACTGATGTAGTTCTCTTGTCATCTCAATCTTTCTATTTTACACGTGGCTCAAGCTTCCCATGGATTTGCGGCTAAGTGCATCGGCCACTACATTGGCCTTCCATGGATGGTACAAAATATCTACGTCATAATCCTTTAGTAACTCTAGCCACCTTCTTTGCCTTAGGTTTAAATCCTTCTGTTTGAATAAATACTGTAGACTTTTGTGGTCCGTAAACAAGTCTCCATGGACTCCAAACAAGTAATGGCGCCAAATTTTCAAGGAAAATATAACTGCTGCCAATTCAAGATCATGAGTAGGGTAATTTTGTTCGTGCTTTCTTAGTTGTCTCAAGGAATAGGCAATAACTTTACCATGTTGCATTAAAATGCAGCCCAACCCAATCCTTGAAGCATCACAATAAACAACATAACCTTCCATTCCCTCTGGCAGAGCTAAGACAGGTGCTGAAGCAAGTCTGTCCTTCAACTCCTGAAAACTCTGCTCACATGCATCAGACCACTGGAACTTGGCATCTTTATGAGTCAAATTTGTCAATGGTGCAGATATAGAAGAAAATCCTTACACAAACCTCCGGTAATAACCTGGTAAGCCCAAAAAACTACAGATCTCTATAGCATTCAAGGGCCTCGACCAATTATTTACTGCTTCAATCTTTTGGGCGTCAACTCTAATACCTTTGTCTGTAATTATATGGCAAAGAAAAGCCACTGAAGTCAACCAAAACTCACATTTGGAGAACTTCGCATATAATTTATGATTCTGAAGTGTTTGCAATACTGCACGTAAATGATCAGCATGTTCGGCTTTGGACCGCGAGTAAATTAGGATATCTTCAATAAATACGATCACGAATACATCTAGGAATGGCTTGAAGACCTGATTCATTAGGTCCATAAAAGCTGCTGGGGCATTAGTAAGCCCAAAAGACATTACTAGAAATTCAAAGTGGCCATACCTTGTCCTAAAGTCAATCTTTGAAAAACATTTGGCGCCTTGCAACTGATCAAAAAAGTCATCAATCATTGGAAGAGGATACATATTCTTGATTGTAACTTTTTTCAGTTGTCGGTAATCGATACACATTCTCAAGGACCCATATTTCTTATGAACAAACAAAATAGGTGCGCCCCATGGCGATGTACTAGGCCTAATGAAACTTTTTTCGAGTAGATCCTTTAACTATTCCTTTAACTCTCTTAATTCTACAGGAGCCATCTTGTAAGGGGGAATTGATATTGGCTGAGTATCTGGGAGTAGGTCAATGGCAAACTCAATTTCCCTTTTTGGAGGGATTCCTGGAAGCTCTTCCCGGAATACATCTAGGAACTGACTCACCATGGGAACTGATTGAAGAGTCGATGGTCCATCCTCCGTGCTTTTTACTCGGACTAAATGATAAATATAGCCTTTAGAAATCATTTTCTGGGTCTTAAGGTAGGAAATAAACCTACCCCTTGGTGTGGCAGCATTACCTTTCCACTCTAGGATTGTCTCTTCCCAAAAATGGAATTTGACAACCTTATTTCTACAATCGATATTAGCATAACATGCAGATAACCAGTCCATGCCCATAATGTCATTGAAGTCAATCATATCTAATTCGATTAGATCAGCTGAAGTGAGGTGGTCATAAATCCACACTGCACAATCTCGATAAACTCATCTAGCTATAATAGATTCACCAACCGGCGTAGATACAACAAAGGGTCTAGGCAACAACTCAGGGCCTGCCCCTAACTTACCAGCAAAAAGCGGGGTAACATATGAAAGAGTAGAGGTAGGATCTATAAGTGCATAAACAACATGAGTAAAAATAGTCAATGTACCTGTAACAACATCAGGTGACGATTCCAAGTCATGGCGACCGGCTAGAGCATAAGTTCGATTCTGACCACTGCCTGAACTGGATGCTCCTCCTCCTCTACCTCTACCACGACCTGGTGTAGCCTGTTGGCCTGTCCTAGGGGGACTAATAGTAGATGAAGAAGCTGCCATCGACCCTGTAGGCTGGGACATCTCACCCCTACCTCTACTCGGACAATCTCGCATAAAGTGACCAGGATTCCCACATGAATAACAAGTATCTGAACCCAGGCGACATATCCCAGGATGCTTCCTACCGCACTGAACACAAGGTGGCAAAGGTGGCCTCATCTGACCTAAATGCCCCTGGCGATAGGAACTGGATGCACCTGAACTGTGGCCTGGTCCAGTCTGAGAAAATCGATCATACCTCTGCCTTTGCAACTGATATGGGGCACCACTAGTAGGGTGGGGTGATCGCCTATTAAAATGTGGCCTAACATTACCTCGTGGCTCTACATAGGACCCAGTAGATCTAGCCCTCTTATTCTGATCCCTTTCTCGGCTTTGGTTATCTCCAATTGGTACTTCAAGATCCTCTGAAGTCTGAGAAATAACCTGTATCATAGAAATATTCATATCCTCTTGTGTGGCTGCTATTGTTAATCCCTTAATCAATTCATCCTTAAGGACACACACATATCGATGAACTCTAGCTCACATCGTACTCACAATATCGGGGGCGTACCTGGATAATGAATTAAACCTGAGCCTGTACTGTCGAACATTCATATTGCCCTACCTAAGGGCTAGAAATTTATCAAGTCTGGACTCTCGAACCTCCTGTGGAAGATAGTGAGCTAAGAAGGCCTCTGAAAATTCCTCCCATTCAGCTGGGGTTGCATTTGATCCCCTAGACCGATCCGAAGCCTCGAACCATAAAATGGCCACATCTCGTAACCTAAAAGATGCAAACTCCACTGCCTCCACTACTGTTGCATGCATGACTCAAAGTACTCGATAAGTCTGATCAATAAACTCCTGAGGATCCTCACGTGGGTCAGAGCCTGTAAATATAAGAGGACTTAGGCTGATAAACTCTCGAGCCCTAGAACTTTCTGAGCCACCTGACCTAGCACTCGCTGATGCCCCAATTTGTTATTGTTGTGTGGCTACCATCTGGGTCAATAATCGGACAACACTCCTGATGTCCTGGTCTTCTACTTCAGGTGGAGGAGCTACAGGTGCTGGTTCATCTCTAGCTATCTCAGATTCCACTGGAGCAGGTGGGGTCAGGGGTACTAGATCCTCTCTAGTCTCATCAGGTACTTGATGAACTGGGATCTCTGGTGTCAGTGATTCACTTTGAGCCTCAAAGCTATCCAATAGGATAGGCGGGGAACGACTAGTACCTTCCCCCGTATCTGTGCCAACACGTCGGCTACTCATTTGTCTGGTCACAGGCATTTCTGTAAACAAGGAATAGAAAAACATGAATTAGACTTCAAACATCTTATGACTTCGCTCTATTACACGATCTAGAAATAAAAGAAGGATAATAATTACTAAATATCCCTTAGCCTCATGATTATAGGTATGGTGCACAACACACCCATAAGCAAGACTCTACTAGACACGGCTTGTAGACTCCCTGGCATTCGACGTGCTCTGATACCAAGTTTGTCACGCCCGAAACAATGGGAGGCATGACCGACACCCGGAGCCCCAAAAGGCCGAGGGTGCCAAAATAGAGTGTATCTCTATTGAACCTGTTGGGGTCTGAGACCGACAAGGTCTCTAAGAATAACAATTTGAAACACTGGAAGCTCAATAGTAGGTAAACAACTCAAGGCCGACAATGCTATTATCATAGTAGATAGCTAATAACAAGGCCGACAAGGCCATACCCAACACTGATGTACATATACACGTCTACAAGCCTCTAGGAGTAAGTAAAATATCTCATATCTAGGACAGGTCCCTGGACTACCCATAAGCTGTACATATACATAACCTGGTCAAAATATAAGCTAGACCTCTGACTCGTCAGCTCCAGGAAGAATGGAGCTTACCAAAATTGCTGAACTCTGCAACTCCTACTGAAGAGGTCTATCTGGGTTTCTGTCTAGACCTGCTGGCATGAATGTAGCGCCCCCAGGCAATGGGGACGTCAGTACGAAAATAATGTACTGGCATGTAAGGTAGAAACATAAAAGCAAGTCGCAAGTAGTAAATCTGAACAAGATATAATATGAAACTTGTAAACTGTAATTGGTAAGACTCGTTAAGCTCTTTCTCCTTTATTCTTTTTAGAATACAACACATGCATTAACTCACACCGCAACTCACTCTTTCTAACCCATGCTGAACCACAATAGTGCCTCGGTGCACCCTATATATAATAGCCTCCATATGGCAGTAGCGCCTCGGTACACACTATGTATATAATGGCCTCAATATGGTAGTAGCACCTCGGTGCACACTATGTATATAATGGCCTCGATATGGCAGTAGCACCTCAGTGCACACTATGTATATAATAGCCTCAATATGGCAGTATCACCTCGGTGCACACTAACACGCAAACCACGCATAATAAGTGTATTACTAGATTGACCTTCAAAGCTATTCTTGTTATTTATGAAGGTTCATTTAGATAACTTCTTTAGACTTGGCTTACTAGGTGTTAGACTCAACATACCAAACACATATAAATGGGGATTTGACTTGCTAACTTTCCTTGTATACTTTCTAAAGCTTGATTAGGGATCACAATACAAAGAAGAAACTTGACAAAAGGATAACTTACGTTTCGTGCAAAAAGAATCAGATTTTTATAAGAAGGCGACTTGAATCACCATAATGTATATCTTAGTTCCTTAACACTTGTTGAGTTACCAAATCATCTCTCTTACAACAGAATACTCAAATTCCTTATTTCGGAGATTTAGAGTTCTATTTCTAGATTCATGCCGATAAGGAATAAAGAAGCCTTAACATACCTCATTCCTTCCAAAGATTGTGCTTACCAGAACTTGGACTTTACTTTATTAAGTTAATCTACAACACAAGGGTATAATGAAGCTAATATTAGCTCTTAAACCTGATGCAACCTTTCCAAAATAGTAGCTAAACATTTCCCGGGCAGATTTATGTATTTTGCATTAATTAAAGGTGTATCGTCACACCTTTCTCCCCTGTCCAATACACATCACACACACACCAAAATACTGCCTCCAATAATACAAAACACATCAAACAGCTCCTACACAACTCACCATGCCAAAATACAATAGCAACACATTGAACCCACGGCTTCCGATCGCCGTCCCGTGAGTTCTTAACAACAATTCAACAACAATTGTCCATCCGAACTTCAATCCAAAAATATGATTATGGGAAGAGTAATTACCACACTTGATGGTGTATTTTTATCCTCTTTTTATTGATTCCTTGAAAAGCTTAAGTACCCCCTACACATACACCAACAAGAGAAGAAGAAATCTCTTAATTGTTACACAATTTCTATGTGTTAAATCTTAAGAAAGGGGCTGCCATAGTTCATGTCTTTCTTACCATAGGATATCCTATCTATATGTAGTAGATTAATACCAAGATAACAAGTTGTTTAACTCACCTTAAGCTTGAATGAATCTTGATCTTCTTAGAACCCTAAAGGGAGAGAGGGGCTGCCAAAAGGAAACAAGATAAGAGAGAATTGTTCCAGCTTTTTTTGATCAATATTGATCAACAAAAGGTATGTATAAAGGGACCTTTTTGGCCGACTTTTTTTGAGTATATTTGGGCCAAAATGGGTCAAGAAACTTGGGCAAAAATTACCCTTTGCTTGGGCCTCAAAAGGGTTAAGTTTTGTGGCTGATTTTGGGCTTCTCTTGGGTAAAAATGTGGTCAATATTGGTGGCTAACTTTTGTAGTTGTTTAGGCCAGATTTGGTTGTGCTTAGATGGGACAACTTTAAGCTTCATTTGGGCTACCATTAGTTCTAATAATCCATGATGTTGCTTCCCGTAATCGGCCCTCGAAACTTAGTTCGTTAACTTAGGTAGGTGATGCACCTACTTGTCACCTAAGAGCTTAGATAAGTCAAGCAAGTACCTCACTTGTTTTATATCATTTTCAAAACCCTCATCCTTATAATTTAACTTAAAACTTATATACATTTGACCATTTCAAATTCTAGGCCAAAGTACCCCTTCACAATCTCGAGGTCAAATACCTTCATCGATATTTACTTAGTCACATAGGTTTTGAAAGGTACGGGGTGTTACAGTTCTTTTAAATTTCCCAGGGGCATTCAAGACTTTTCCTACCTCTTTTAAAGCCTAAGCTATGACATTTTGGTTATTCGAAGCCTAGTTTATTAGTCAAAAACCACCTAAATCACCTATTTCTCCTAAAATCATCAGACTTAGAAAGAAATAGGAGAAAACAGGCAATAGTTCTCTCTCAAGAACAGGCAGAAGGTTCTTCAAGCTCAGCCCCAAGAATCCAAGGGATTTCTCCATCATTTCTCCACCAGGTATGTGGGGTTTCACTAGTGGGTTTCTTACACCCATTAGGTCCCTAGAATTCAGCTAGTTCTTCAGCTCTCGATGAAATATCTAGACCTAGGGTTCCTATAACTTTGAGATTCTTTTAAATTCGGATGCTATTGTTTAAATGATATTTACTTCATGTTTCTTGGAGAAGTAGCATAGTGCCATATACAAAATTCAAAAACCCTAGCTTGTATTAAAATTCAGTATTCATAATTTGAACTTGCTAGGCAGATAACTCATACAATCATGCTTCAGAATAGATGCCATCAGTTTCAGTATATGTATGTTGCATTCTCATATGATTATCAGTATATGAGTTATCCAGTGTTTCAGCTTGCACTTTATTACTTATATTTCCATTGGGAGTGGACTTAGTACCGAGAAGATGACATGATGAAGGCTTAGCTGTCAGATTAGGCTAAGACACTTAGTAGAAGTCCCCCTATCCCAATACTACACCGCCCCCAAAGGTATAAAAAGGGGTCAGCTATCAGATTAGGTTGTACACCTCTGTCCCTTGTGGACATCAGTTTAGTGGATCCACGTCTGCTTTGTTCATACCCTTGGCATGGTATGAACCCCTTTCCATCCAAGGTTACAAGTTGGCCCCATAGTTATCTTAGCTTGGGGTATGTCGGTAAATAGTATCTCCCACAGTGAGATTCATATTGAATTAACCTTACATTTAGTCAGCCAGATTAGCATGTTGTATGTACTCATGATATTTATTTGGTTATTGCATTCAGCTTACCAATCAATCTATGTTGCAGTATATATATATTTCCATGTTCAGTTATTATGTTGTTCAGCTTAGCACATATCCCGCATGCTCAGTATATTTGAAGTATTGACATATACTTTTATGCTACATCATTTTATGATATAGGTTCAGGCACTCAGCATCCATACTGCACTTAGATCGACTTCCAGTCCTTACTCAACAACTTTAGTGGTGAGTCCTCATAGTGTGAGGACGATATACATGCTTTATCCTTTAATCTTTATTTCCAGTTTTAGATTATTAGAGTTAGCTGGGGGCATGTCCCAGCAACTCACATCAGTTAGAGGCTTTTAGACATAGACTAGATTAAGTTATTGAGTTGTTAGCGTTGTTTTCAATCATCACTATACTTTTTATATATTTTTATATTTAGACATGTTTTGGGCTCTTTCCCACTTCAAATATTATATTATTTTTAGCTTTTGCATAATATGTGTCACTAACTGAATTTGTCTATATATGACAGACCATGGGTTAGCTTAGGGTCACTCATGACACTAAGCACCATGTTATGTCTAGGGGGTAGCCTCAGGATGTGACAAACTTGGTATCATAGCATCATGTTTAAGTGTCTTAGGGTGTCTGAAAGCTGCGTCGAGTAGAATCTTCTTCATGGGTGTAAAGCGCGCCACACTTATGGGGGAGAATCTATGAGATACCATTAGGAAAAACTTCCCCTTCTTTCTTTTCCAGCTCATGCTATAGAGTATGCACTCTATTTAATTTCCTTCTAACTCATGCTCTACACGTTTCAATGTGAAAGATGCCTCCTAAAAGATCTAACGCAAGGAATTAGCCAGCACCAGCATACCCTATGAATGAGCAAGTCACTCATGTCAAATTCAGGGCTGCTTTTAAGGTTCTTGCTCAGGCCATGACTGCTCAGGTCAATCAGCAGGCTGCGACAACAGCTCCACCTCAGACTAACACTGTTGCAGCTAGAATATGGGTGACGGATATTATGGGTGTCACTCCGGTAAGAGTGCAGATTTATCCGCCTATCAGTTGAAGAGAGTAGCTTATACTTTGTACTAGCAGTGGAAGGAATCTTGTTGTGCTAATGCAGGTCCAGTGGATTGGAACCACTTTAAGATGACATTTTTGGACAGGTTTTTCCCACTTGAACTAAGGGAAGCCAAGGTACAGGAGTTCATCAATTTGAAGCAGAATAACATGAGTGTGAAGGAGTATGCACTCAAGTACACAAAGTTATCCAAGTATGCTCCGGCGATATTAGCTGACTCCAGAGCTTGCATGAGTAAGTTTGTATCTGGTGTGTCTGATGATATGGTCAAGGAGTGCAAGAGTGTTATGTTAGTTAAGGAGATAGATTTTTCCAGGTTGGTTACTTATGCTCAGCAGATCGAGGAGGAGAATATCAAAGAGAGGAGAAGAGACAATAAGAGAGCTAGAACATGTGACTTCAACTACTCTTAGCAGAGGTCAGAGGGTGGTAACCGCTCCCAGTTCCATCAAAAATCATTAGGTCCAACCCCATCATCTGCTAGTGCTCTAGCGCCTATGTCCAGACAAGACCAACGGGATAAGGCGCCAGGCTCTTAAGTCCTAAGGTAGTGTGACTGGAGGACACACTCATCAAGTTTGCAAGAAGTGTGGTAGAAACCACCTAAGGGAGTGTATGGCAGACAACGGTAATTGTTTTGGGTATGGAAAGCCAGGCCATAGAATGAGAGATTGTCCAGCAGCTTCTTAGAAGGGCAAGGATGTTCGCCCACAAAATCAGGCCAGTTCTACAGTATCTTTAGTGGGTCCCTGATGAACGCTCAAATCATGCTCTCCAATTAGGAGGCCATGGCGATCGTGCAACAAAACCAAATTTATAAACCCAACGGATGTTGGGGTCGTACCCAAGGGACTTGACTTAGCCAATTAGAGATTGTATGAGTTGATTTCAAGGCGAGAGTAATTTTTTAAACAATAGCAAGTAAAAAGATGGGGGTAATTGGGAAAGTTGTCACTACTAACATAATTCAACAAAAAAAGCAATAAGACTAAAGATGGGTGTACCAAGTGAGTTAGAAGACTAGGGATGCATATCTGATGGGGCATTGTCTATAGGATAGGGTATTATTAATTCACTTATACTTTCACCTATTGACATGGATAGCGTTGGTCATAGGTGTGGAATGCTATCTTCCGATCAACATATATATTTTTGATGATTTCGGTTAGAACATCATTGGTGTAGTAAACAATCAACCAACATTAGCTTGGGGTGGTCGTCTTATTCCTAGCTCGGACCCTTAAATGGGAGATTCCTGCGATTAGAGTTATTCCTAGCCTCCAATCTAAATGGATTCCCAAGTACCCACTAGCAATTTCACATCCACAACTATGAAATTGTCTACCAAGCAATCACATAGCTAAGTAATGTAAATTAATGTTTGCAACCACCAATTTTAGGATTAAAACTTAGTGAAATTACTAGACCCATGTCAAATAAGCAATTATAAAGGTGACTTAACAACACCCACAACCATTAGCTAAGCACCCATCATCTATACACTCCTAGACAAGAGAATGTAGCCACTCATAGTAGGAGAAGAAGAGATACCATCTGGGTAATTCAAATTCCCATCCATTGTAGCTGAATCTCAAGTTCTAGAATCAAATTAGGCACACAAATTGTTAACCAAGAGATTTGGATTGAAACCCTCTTCTCAATGGAGGTGGAAAATTGTTTACAAAGCAAAACTCTCTCTAAAACTCAAGTTTGAAGTATTCTATATACAAAATGAGCCTAAATTGGCCTTTTATATGTTCTCAAGTTGTCATATAAAATTAAGACAAATTTGCCCTCCGGGCAATGTGCGATGCGACATGCGGTTCGCACATTGCATTATGTACATCGCACATGTGCTTCAGATCATCCAGTGACTTCAGCAGCATAAGTGAGCTTTGTGCGTAGATGGTGCATTTCGCACAATGAGTTATGCGCATCGCACAACGACCGCACTCCTTAGCAGAATCTTCAACAACTTTTGTAGCCTCATGCGGAGGATGTGTGAACCGCACCTTGGCTTGTGCGTGTCGCACAACCACTGCATCCCATAGTAGATTCTCCAGATTTTCTAAACTCTTCACACTTAACTTCTTTTTGGCTCTTTTTAGGTCCATATCCTTATTCTTCATCTTCTATCAAAAGTACCTGCATAGACATCAATAAAGGTCATAAGACCTCTAAATCGATTCAAAACATAGCAATAATTCATGTATATAGGCTCAATAAGTAGGTAGATTACCGACTTATCAAACCCCCAAACTTGAACTCAAGCAAGATACTCACAAGGCAAGGAATGAATTATGCTAAGGCTCAATCAAGGCATAAAAGACTACTCTACACTGAAAACTTAAGAAAAAGAAAGAAACAAAAGACTCAAACAAAGGAATCAACTACTAAGCTCATCTCAATTTGGACCCCCACAACTCACGACAATTTTGATTTCAAAACCTTTTTCAAAAAGACATCATTTTTATTGAAAATCAACGGAATTTTTCATTCAAAACCAGACATTTAAGCTTCTCAAGTCATTGGGACCGTCAAGGTTTGCCTCGAGATTTGCCACACAACTTGTCTTATTCATTCCTATCAATTGAAATAGAGACTCTATGCATCAATTCGAGTGCATGATGCCACTCACCACAAGAGAGAATCCCACTCACAATCATTTAATTCTCAAAACACGAGATTATAAGAGAACCAAGAAGACTCTCACTCTCTCAAGAAAGTTCAAGTGCATACGCGTTGAACCATAGGCTTGCCATTCATGTAGATCGCCACTAATGTAGGGTAGCCAAGCTCGAAATCACCAAGGACTTACGGGTTACGATGTTGGCTAGGGCTAAGGTAAGGATATCATTTGGTTTAAGTGACTGCACCTCCTTGATGCTTTTTATTCTCATTTTGAACACTGCTCACATTTTTCTATTTCAATTTCACATTATTCCTCCCCCGCACAACACAAGATTTCTCCTGTTTAACTCATGATCATTCACACCTTATATCACCTTCACTTGGTAGCACCAATTTTTGCTTTTCAGTTTGCTCATTGGATTGATATTTTAGAGCAATTTTCAATTTGAAGTTAAGGTGCTACCTTGCACCTGAAGTTCACTTCCTTTCTTCTCCTCATTTAATCATATGCACCCCCAAACTTAGGCATTTGCCTATGTTGTCTTTTGTTCCCCCCCAAACTTAGGCTTTTAGCCTACCTTTCATTTTCAAGCTATTAGGGAGGATGGATGCCAAAATAATGTTTCCGAAAAGGTCAAGGTGTTGACAAGGTGCCATAGAATGGTCACAAGCTCAAAGGGACTCACTAGGATTTGATGTCATTAGGAAGTCATTTGGGTGAAGTGGCCTATAAAAAAAGGACTAAGGTCATCTTCCAAGCTTGGTTACACCTAGAATTTTGCCTTGAATCATATTCGGGGTAAGTTCTAGACGACACTTATGCACAAGAATCAAGGTACTGCTTCACCACACAAGGCATCATGCCACTAGACTTCATTCATTAGTCCCACAATAAATTGGGCCAAATGACTTTTGACAAGCTATTCCGAGTTTATTACACACTCGTTTGTGAGTCAATCAAGCCAAAGCGAGAGTGTGCAAGTCATGACAAGAGAATGCTTTTCCTCAAAAAATCATTTCCCTTCTTCCTTTTATTTTAAAAAATAAATTGCCATGATTTATTTTTTTGTGGTCCATGTCGAGACAAGCACTTACGGACATAATTCTACACTAAAACTTGGTATTTTCCCTTAAGAAAGTCGCCTCTCAATCTATCATAGGGAAACACCAACCCGGTTTGACACACAAAATAAAAGAAAAGAAAAAGAAAATAATCAAAACTTTTGATCCTTAGGAAATAACCGTAGTATTAAGAAAACCCTCAAAGTTTATTTCTACACTACTATTAACAAGGCGATAACAGAATTTGCGCTCATAATTTCATTCAAGAACAAGATAAGCAGAAGCATTTAGCGCATTTGCAAGGCACGGGTGGTGGAACAATAAGGCATGTAAGACCAACTTGGCACATACTCAATAAAACTCAATAAAATTCAAGCCCGACGAGGGCACAATTAAGCTCAAAGTAAAAAGTAAAGCAAAGACATAATCTACAACAAAAAATAGTCTAAAGGCCCGGTAAGGGAAATGTCAATAACAACAATCATCATGATGTTAATAGTTACAAACTCCCCCAAACTTAAAATAAGCATAGCCCACGATGCACAAAATGATAACCAAATAAGAATGAGTGCCAAAAACTCCCTGAGCAGGATAATGATGATGACAGTGCCTCCTTCGTGAATAGAATTGATGAGGTGTTTGAGATGCCGGTGGAGCTGGTGGTGTCGGTAATGGTATGTAAGCATGTGTTGGATCTAGCTAAAACTCTTTTAGTGGGGTAATCGATGGATCCCACCGGACCTCAAGGCAGCCTGAGGGCTCCACAAACCACCTGTCCTCACACATCATTAACTCGTGATACGAGAACCATTTTTGATGAAGTCCCTATTTCCTCATATATGGTGTTGGAGGTGCTGGTTGATAGTGGGAGACCGAGTCTGTATTGTCTGGGGTGATCTCAACTGGTGTCCTATTCTCTTGCATCTCAAATTTGACTTCTTAATCAAGGTCCCAACTTGTACACCAATTATCAAGAGGGCTAGTACATCTTGTAGGAGCGATCGAGCTTGGGAACGGTAGGTTAAGATCTAAATTTTCATCAATAGGCGAGATTATTTGCTTGAACCTCTCAACCTCTTTTCCATAGTTTCCACTCTAGCACATAGTTTGCTCACACTTGACACAACTAGTTTGAGGGCTGACTTGATCGCAGATTGAATCAAAGCTGGGATTTCTCGGGCCAACTTATTCAAAGATTCCCCATTTTTGTTGGTAAGTTGAGAAAGCTTGAATAAATCAGTTAAATGGGTGGCTCCTGATGCTCCATGTATAGTGATCGAGGCTCCTTGAGATGTGGGTGAATCCCTTTCTTGATTATACACAATGTTTTTACCTTGAGTCTTGAGTATGGTGGTATCAAAGGTTTGGTTGATCTGCCTCTTCTTGACGCGTGGAGCGTCTTTATCCCTCTTTGTTTCTAGGCAAACCATGACTTTAGCTTGATTAGCCTTGTCAAGTCCTCGAAACAAGGGGCATCTAGATTTGATATATATAAGAGTGATGAGCACGGGGAATGCCATGGATATGGAGTCATGTCGTGCTTTCCTCTTAAGATGTTCAACTATGATCTCGCCCTCATTTAATCTGAGGCCTCTCATGACATATGCAAGGAGAATGCCCATCTCAATGGTTACTTTAGTGGTGTGGCTGGTCGGGATGAGCCTTGTGCTCAGAAAGTCAAGCCACATGCGGGCTTCAAATCTGAGATTCGAGCGATAAATCTTCCTCCTTGTGGTGGCCCAAAGGGGGTCTCCTGCTGCAATCACACTAACAACCCATTTGTATTCCTCATCCTTTCTTGCCACGCGTTCCATGAACCTTGATTCGGGGATTGGTTCATCATCCCATATTGTTGAATGAATGGCTTCCGGGGTAATGTCCACCTCTTTACCCCGTACCCATACTGACTTGAGGCATGGTGACTTTCTTAGTGGGCCTTTGGTATTTAGTATGTCACACCTCGAGGTTACCCCCTAGACGTAACATGGGACTTGGGACCACAAGTGCCCCAAGCTAACCCTTGGTCATAGCATTCTCAAGCGTAACAAAGATAAGCGAAAGCATAATAGATAAAGTCGGTATAGCATAAATGGATAATCAAGTCAAATAGGAACACAAGATCCATAAGAAGACTTAAATACTGTCTATGTATGAAAAGCCTCTACTCATAACATAAAGAGTTGCTAGGACAATATCCTAGCTAACTCCAAGTACGAAAATAAAAGCTGACACACGCAAGAACATAACTAGTCCTCGACCTAAGAGGACTTACCAACAACTGACATATAGGGTGGCGTGGAAGCTCTAGCCACGTGCCTGGGAAAGGACTCCTGAATCTACATCATCAAAAGATGCAAAGCAAGATATGCGTCAGTACTATAGAAAGTAGCTAGTATGCGAGATATGCTTAAATAATATAAAAGCTTTCTTAAAACATAATCGGAAATTGAATTCATGTATAATCAAAGAAATCATAAGTAAATATCATAGTTTGAGTAATAAGCATGAGTTCGTAGTCAAAAGTTCAAAATAAGATATCAGAAAGCTTAGAAAACTTGAAATCATTCATACGGAAGTTTTTTATAACCGACAATAGACCATGCGAGCTATATGGAATCTAACTATATAACCTAGTAAGCAAATTTGGCCTGAACTTTGCCAAAGTATGGGCCACCATACCCTACTATATAACCCTAGTTGGCAAAGCTGTCCTATTCCCCGCTAAGGCAAGGACACCATTAATTAAGATGTGGATCCACTCTCATAAGCCCATAGGGCACTTCATTTCATAACCTACGGTGCCAACATAGTTTTAGACTTGGGTAATCAAACCCTCGTCGCTCGGTGCTAAATACTACTCCCAAAACATGTACATATAGCTCATAAATTCATAGTGGCACAATCTCATGCCAAATCTTATTGAAAAGCATGAAAACACATCGGGTATCATGCAATTCTCATATCATAGGTTCTTGAATCTTAGCATAGCCATAATTCAAAACATACTTTTTCTTCTTAAATTCATGCTTGAAGAATTAGGCATGAAATTTCATAAATACATAATGAAATGTTATCTAAACATGTAAACTTTAACTTGAAAACATGCAATTCAATGGAATCATACTAGAAATCAACTTTAATGCATGGGATTTTGAAACCAAATAAGGAATCTTAATCAAATCATAAGTAAGCCATAAGGAACCATTAATTCATGCTCAGAAACTGATTTCATAAGTTTTTCTCCACTTTAGATCAAAATCCTAATTTCACAAGTTCATAATTCAAAACAAGAATTAGGGGTTTTAGACATAAGGGTAGAGGGAAACCATTGTTGATTACCCACATACCTTGATTGAAGATAACCCACTTGAATTGGAAAGACTTAGGAGGCTTGAACTTAGAGCTTGAGACTTGAAGCTTGGAGAAGAATTTCCTTTTTTGGGAGGGGAGTGAAGTAATGAGAAGGAACTTAGGCTAATGAGGGTGAAAACCCTTCTTGAAATATTCAAAACAACATCATTTAGGAGTTAAAAGAGTGGGATAATGACTAAAATACCCCTAGGACTTAATTTAGAAAAATCTAGAAAATGGTCAATTTCAGGGATCACGAGTCAGTTCTACGGGTCGTCGTTTGAATCACGACTCGTGGTTTCTGATCGAAAGGTAAGGCTGCAGAAGGAAGTTCACGAGTCAACAGGATTGACCCATCATTTGAATGAAGGATCATCATTTGGACTCGTGGTTCCTGGGGACCTTAGTTGACCCCTGGTCAAACAACGAGTCAAGACTACAGTTCGTCGTTTGGATAACGAGTCATAGAGTTGAGTCATCATTTCAGAGGGACTTGCCAACCCTCTGATTTGAGTTCCATGAGTGTATAGTATGGACGCATGGTTTGAAACACGTTCCTTAGAACCAACTCGTGGTTCCATACCAGAGGCTGAATCAACCAAAGTGAATCACGGGTCCATTCCACGACCCGTGGTTTGGACCCGTCATTCCTGAAATATGATGTTTTTCTGAGATTTTAACTTAGATAGTTTGTTTGATTTCTGAGGTGTTACAATATCTCCCCTTTGGGATCATTCGTCCTCGAATGAAAACTAAACAAGGGAAAACTGAAGAGAAAACAGCCCAACCAGCAACTGAACATGGAAATTAAAGAGTAAACATAAAAACTGAACTTTTAAACTAGAAAACATGATAAACTAACTTCATGAAACATAGATGCATGCTAGAATCCTGAGAGACACTGGTAGAAGAGAATCGGAGGGACATACTAAGGAGGAAACTAGTACCTCAAGCTTGAACTGAATCGGAAGGAAAGAGATCAGGATACTTGGCCTTCATGGCCTCCTCCGATTCCCAAGTAGCACCCTCTACAACCTGATTCCTCCAAAGGACTTTCATCGAAGCTTTGTTCCTCAACCTCCGAATCTGACGATGAAGGATCTCTACGAGAACCTCCTAATTGGTGAGATTATCCTTCACCCCCATATCCTCCAAAGGGACAATCAAGCTCATATCACTAACATACTTCTTCAATAGGAAACATGGAAAACGGGATGAACCACTTCCAACTTTGATGGCAAATCCAACTCATAAGCAACCTTACCAACCTTCATCAGAATCCGATAAGGACCTACAAAATGGGGACTAAGCTTCCCCTTCTTGCCAAATTTCATCACACCCTTCATGGGTGAAACCTTTAGGAAAACCCAATCATCAAATTCAAATTCCAATTCCCTTCTCCTCACATCCGCATAAGATTTTTGTCAACTCTGAGTGGTGTTCAACCTTCCCCTAATAAGCTGAACCTTCTCCATAGTCTCATAAATCCTATCTGGACCAATCAAGGCTGCCTCACCTACCTCAAAGTAACCAATAGGAGATCTACATCTCCGACCATAAAGTGCCTCATACGGAGCTATCTGGATGCTAGAGTGAAAGTTGTTGTTGTAGGCAAACTCAATAATAGGTAAGTGATCATCCTAATTACCTTTGAAATCAATCACACGTGTTGTCAACATATCCTCCAAAGTCTGAATAGTATGCTCTGTCTGGCCGTATGTCTGAGGGTGAAAATTTGTGCTAAGCTTCACCTGGGTACCAAGACCTTTCTGAAATGATATCCAAAATTGAGATGTAAACTGAGGACCTCTCTCAGAAATGATAGACAAGGGAACACCATGAAATCGAACTATCTCTCGGATGTAGAGTCTAGCATAATCGTCCGCTGAGTCAGTAGTTTTAACAGACCAGAAGTGGGATGACTTGGTCATCCGATCGACAATCACCCAAATGGAATCATGTTGCCTTCAAGTACGAGGCAAACTAGTAATAAAGTCCATATTGATTGATTCCCATTTACAAGTGGGATGGTAAATATCTTGAATAATGCCACCCAACTATTGATGCTCCACCTTTACTTGTTGACAATTGGGAAACTTAGCCACAAACCCGGCTATGTCCCTCTTCATACAATTCCACCAAAAGACTTCCCGTAGATCACGGTACATCTTAGTAGCACCCGGATGAATGGAATATCTAGAACTGTAAGCCTCAGTCATAATCTGTTGTCTCAACCCATCTACATCTGGCACACATAAGCGACCCTGATAATGAAGCACACCATCTCCTCCTTGGGAGTAAACCTCCACCCGCTGCTAATGAACTGCACCCTTAAGCTGAAGTAGAATGGGATCCATGTCTTACTTGGCCTTCACCTCAGCTACCAAATATGATTCAACACCATTTTGTACAATCACACCACCTTCTATCGAGTCCATAAGGCGAACCCCCAACCGAGCAAGACTAAGAACCTTTTTAACCAATTCCTTCTTCCCATTTTCAACAGAAGTCATACTTACCATGGACAGAATACTCAAAGCATCCGCAACTACATTGGCCTTACCCGGATTGTAAAGCACACTCATGTCATAATCCTTAAGTAGCTCAAGCCATATCCTTTGTCGCAAATTCAATTCGTTTTAAGTGAACACATACTGAAGACTCTTATGATCGGTGAATACATCCACATGCACCCCATACAAATAATGTCTCCAAATCTTAAAAGCAAAGACCACGGGTGCAAACTCAAGATCATGAGTAGGATAGTTCTTCTCATTAGTCTTAAGCTGTCTCGAAGCATAAGCAATCACCCTACCACGCTGCATAAAACACAACCCAAACTAATCCTAGAGGCATCACAATATACAACAAAATCATCTAGGCCCTCAGGTAGAGCTAACACTGGAGATGTGGTCAATCTAGTCTTCAATTCCTGAAAGTTCTTCTCACACAAGTCGAACCACTAAAATCTTACCTTCTTCTGAGTCAATCGGGTCAAAAGGGCAGCAATGGAAGAAAATCCTTCCACAAATCTCCTGTAGTAACCAGCCAAACCAAAAAAACTCCTAATATCAGATGGGAAAGTAGGTCTAGGCCAGTTCTTTACTACCTCTATCTTTTGAGAATAAACTCGGATACCATCACTAGTCACAATGTGACCCAAAAAGGCAACAGACTGCATCTAAAACTCACACTTGCTAAACTTAGCAAATAACTGCAGGTCCTTGAGAGTATGCAACACAATTCTCAAATGGTCTGCATGGGCGTCGTGGCTGCTTGTCAAATATAACATAGTAGCTTCAGTTCCAATGGTCCATTCCCACGGGAAAGTGTGATGGCCCGTGGCTAGTCTAGCCCCCGTGGCTAGTCTAGCCCCCGTGGCTAGTCTAGCGCCCGTCATGGCTGGATGTGGGACTGAGTTTCGCCTTTCATTCTTTTTGTCTCTTCCTGATGCCTTCTCCCACGGTCCATGGTGGATCCCATGCCCATGGGGCATGCCTTTTTACTTAGGAAACTACAACTCTTTGGTATTTTTATCCTTTCAACACTTTTCCCTTAACATGTAACAAACGAACATCATATCTAACAAATCACACTTAAGAACTCCCAAAATTCTTAGTTTTAAGCATCGAAAGTGTCGTGAAATCTTGACACATCACCTCTCATGGGTCATTATGCAACAATCATAATTCAAGAGTACAACCTGGTCAACTTATGGAATGGTCAACAAAACACAATCAAGTAATTGTAATCAATCCTGTACATGGCATGGTACCCGAACCAACATTTATAGAACTCGTACCTGGTGTGGTAATCGAGCCAACCAATATATCTAACTTGTACCATGTGTGGTACCCAAGCAAACCAATATGTATTTCATACCAGACGTGGTACCCGAGTCAACCGAATGTCAAACACAATGAGACAATCAATAATAACAAATAAAAACACACTTGTAAACCAACAAGCAACAAACACAGTTCATTTTACACGATTGATAGCCGGACATGTAGACATTCCTAACTCCATTCCTTAAAACATACATGAACATGCAATACTAAGCAATACATACCATGTACACATATTGTTAATGGGAAAACAACAACCATCACCAACCTTAAATTAGCCTGAAAGCTCTCATTGGACCGGAGCCTTCCCATTTTTTGAAGCTTTCCCTTTCCCTTGGTCTAAAAACAATTACACATAACTAAAATCAATCCAAATGGACTAACAATTCTCTAAACTATACTCAAATCCTAATCCCCAGGCCAAACCATGAACATTCCACCCATCCCAAGACTTTCCCACCATTTATTAAGCTAAAACTATCATTTTTATGGATACATTAAGCAAATTATGGTGTTTTAATCATGAATGAACAATTATAATCACAACCCAAGAATTTTACACCCTAGAATCCTATTTTCCACCGGGTTCTACTTTCTTAGGTCAATTCAAACCTTCCCCCAAACCCATAGATAACAATTCTAATATCTGGGAATCGATGTACTATAGTAGGGGAGTAAAATCCTTACCTTTAGGAAGAAATTTGGTGGAAATCCGAGTTTAAATCACCCAAATTTCCTCTGCCCTTCTCCAAAATGTTCTTGAGAATTTCTGAACATTTTTAGAGATTTTTCTGCATTAAATGTGACTTATTCCACTATATCAGTTCCCACACCACTTTAGTGGCACTGCCATAGTAGGACTCGCTCGCTATGGCGGTGCTGACCGCCTTGAATTCCGCTATAGTGGGAATTTCTCTATGATAGTGGTCATCGTTGTAGTGCGGTGTCAACCACTATAGCGGTTGGCACATAATACAACATCGATAAATCTTTGAAAGTTTCCCAATTTATAAGACACTTCAAATCTTGACATTTCAAACCAACCCCTTCACATCAACTTTGATATCGGGAGTTCTACTCACCCGAATTCACATTTGAAAAGTCTGTTGGACTACTTAACGCCTTAGATAATAGAAAAACTAGCTCAACCTAAGACGTTTTGCCCAATCCTTTCCCAGATTTCCCTAGACCACACCTTGCTCAGAATTTGTTTGAGAGTAGGCTAGCCAAAAAATTTCAACTCCCAAACCCAGAAGTTTTCTAACCCGATTATTTGCACGAATGGATCACCCATAATAATGAAACAAGTCATTATAACAAATAACAATTTACCCATCAGTTGTCCCCGAATTATTAAACCCATAAAAAATGAGCTAAAAGAGACAAATGGTAGTACCTGAATCCTCATACAAGTGAAGGTATCTGTCCCAAATATCCTTTTCGGTTTCCTAAGTGTTTTCTTTAACTAGATGATGCTTCCATTGAACCTTTACCAATTTGATTTCCTTTGTCCTTAATTTTCATATATCTCGATCTAGAATCACAACCGGCTCCTCCTCGTACTGAAGATCCCTGTCTAGCAAGATCAAATCCCACTTAATAATGTACTCCCCATCCTATGGTATTGCTTCAGCATAGATACATGGAAAACTGGATGGACCACAGACAAACTGGGTGGCAGTGCTAACCTTAAAGCCACTGGCCCTAAAATCTCGAGAACCTCGAATGGACTGATATACACAGGGCTATGCTTTCCCTTCTTACCAAATTGCATTACCCTTTCATAGGTGATACCTTCAACAACACTTGTTTACCAACCTAAAATGCCATGTCTCTTACCGTGCGATCAGCATATTCTTTCTGCCTGCTTTGGGCTACCAGCAACTTGGTTTGAATACCCCTCACTTTTTCTTGTGCTTCATTTACCAAGTCAGAGCCCAAAGGTTTTACATTGCCTGACTCAAACAACCCTATGGGTGATCTATATCCCCTCCCCTAAAGTGCCTCAAATGGTGCTATGTTGATACTGGAGTGGTTGTTTTTATTGAATGAGAACTCACACAACGGTAGTAACTGGTTCCAATGCCCCCCAAAATCTATCACACATGATCTCAGCATGTCCTCCAACACCTAAAACATTCTCTCTGACTGACCGTCTCTCTGAGGTTGAAAAGTTGTGCTAAAAGTGAGTTGGGTACCCAACTCTTCATGCAACTTGCCCAGAACTTAGAAGTAAACTGAGTACCTCTGTCCGAAAATGATGGAGAGTGGCACCCCATGCAATCTAACAATTTCTTATAAATGTTGGCCAACTGCTTGAATTATAATCCACCCTAACTAGAATGAAATGATATGACTTGGTCATCCTGCCCACGATTACCCAAATGGAGTCATACTATCCCAAGGTCATAGGAATACCCCCCATGAAATCCATGGCTATCCTTTCCCATTTCCACTCAGGAATGGGCATCCTCTGAAGCAATTCTGCTGGCCTTTGATACTCATATTTAACCTGCTGACAATTTTGACACTTAGACATATATTCAGCTATGTCCCTCTTCATACCAGGCCACAAATAAAGTTGCCTCAAATCTCGGTACATTTTGATTATAACTAGATGAACTGAATACAGTGAAACATGAGCTTCTAACAACATATTCTGTATTAATTCATCAACACAGAGAACACAAATTTTCACCCTAAAGCACAATATTCTGCTAGAGTCCAATGTGGCATCCCGGGCTCGCAGGACACCACCTTGTTACGAAGCTTGTTCAACTGAGCATCCTGAAACTGCTTGGCATTGATTTCATCCAAAAATGTGGGTTTAACCTTAATACCATCCAACACCCCACCCTGTTCTGAAATGCCTAACTATATGAACATGGATTCTAGATCCCAAATCTCGCTAGCCAAAGGTCATTTGGATACCCCCAAACAAGCCAAACTGCCCATGCTAACCATCTTCCGGCTCAATGAGTCTGCCAAGACATTAGACTTACCGGATTGATACTGGATGGTCACATCATGATCCTTCAATAGTTCGATCCACCTCCTCCATATGAGATTCAATTCTTTCTGTGTAAACACATGTTGAAGGATGTGATGGTTTGTGAACACTTCACACTTGACACCATAAAAGTAGTGTCTCCAAATCATGAGCGCGAAGACCACTGCTGCCAACTCCAAATCATGGGTTGGGTAGTTCTTCTCATGAGGTTTCAACTGCCTTGAATCATAAGCTATAATATTTCTGTCCTGCATTGACACAGTTCCCAAACCCAAATGTGAAGCATCACAAAACACAATGAAATCTTTACTATCAACCGGCATTGATAGGATGGGAGCTGTAGTCAGAAGTGTCTTGAGATTTTGGAAGCTCCCCTCACACTTGTCATACCAAACATAAGGTACCTCCTACTGAGTCAACCTTGTCAAGTGAGTCACAATGGAAGAAAAAGTTCTTGACAAACCTGCGATAATAGCCTGCAAAGCCTACGAAACTCCAAATATCAGTCACCGAACTAGGCTGAACACAAATCTTAACTACCTCAATCTTTTGGGGATCTACCATCACACTATTTTCTGAAACCACGTGCTCTAAGAAGACAATCGAAGATAACCAAAATTCACACTTTTAAAACTTGGCATACAATTTCTGGTTCCTCAACTTCCCTAGAACAATGGGAAGATGCTTTTCATGCTCCTCCTTACTCTTGGAGTAAATAAGAATGTCATCTATAAATACTATGATGAACGAATCCAAAAAAGATCTGAAGACACCATTCATCAAACTCATGAAAGCCGCCGATGCATTGGTCAACCCAAACATCATTACTAGGAACTTATAGTACCCATACCGAGTCCAGAATGTTGTCTGAGGTATATCCTCTAGCCTAATTTTTAGCTGATGATACCGTGACCTCAAGTCAGTTTTTGAAAACACGGAAGCACCCTCCAACTGAACAAACAAGTCATCTTTATGGGGTAAGGGATACTTATTTCAGATGGTGACCTTGTTCAATTGTATGTAGTCTATACACATCCTCATACTACTATCCTTCTTTTTCATAAACAAAATCGGATCACCCCAAGGTGAAGCACTGGGATGAATAAAGCCTTTATCTAAAAGTTCCTGAAGTTGAGTCTTAAGCTCCCTCAACTCTGACGGAGCCATATGATATGGAGTAATAGAGATTTCACGAGTGCCCGACTCCAAATCTATGCGGAAGTCAATGTCCCTATCCGGAGGCATGCCAGGCAAATATGCCGAAAACACCTCTTGAAATTTAGAAACCATCGTAACTGACTTAATCAAAGGGGACTCCATGCTTACATCCCAAAAATGAGCCAAGAAGGCAAAACAACCCTTTCCCACTAACTTCCTAGCCCTAACAAATAATATAATCTTCGCCAGCTTAGGCCTTTACACACCTTCCCACTCTAGCCTATCTTTACTCGGAATCTCTATAGTCACTGACTTAGCATTACAGTTCAACACAGCATGATATGGAGACAACTAAGTCATACCCAAAATGACATCAAAATCCATCATGTCCAGAATAACCAAAATCTACCCAAGTTTGAAAACCCATAAAAACCACAGGAAAAGTATGACATACATGGGTTATTACCACAGACTCCCTAACTGGGGTAGAAACATAAATAGGGAAATCTAGGACATCACAAAATCTAACCCAGACCCAAAGTAAATTTAATAAATACATAGGAATATGTGGAAACCGGATCAAATAATACAGAAGCCATCCTGTCACAGACTAGAATTGTGCCTATTATCACAGCATCCGATGCTTCGACCTCAGATTTCCACCGAAATGCATAACAATGGGCCCTGTCATTAATCTGAGTAACCTCTCTTGCTGGCTGAGCTACTCCCCTACATGTGCCACCATTCCCTCTGTTCCCATGGCCTCCCTGAAGATTACCTCACCTACTTTGTGGACGACCTCTACCATTGCCATCATTACCTGTCGGAACCACAGCCTTAGTCTTCTGCTGAGTCTGATTTCCTATCTGCCTATGAGGGTACTCCCTCTTGAAGTGAAATGGATATCTATAATGAAAACATCCACGGTCAATAGTAGGCCTACTAGTTTAAGTATAAGAAGCCCCTGGCCTCTAAGAGCTGAAAAATGTTGACTAGCTCTTGGACGACCACCTGTAGAAACTGGCAGGGCTGACTAAATAGGATGAGTAGAATACACTTGCTGATTGTGACCCCTGGAGTAAGAACTAATGAAATTACATATATTCTGGGAGTTCTTGGCTAACACCATATCCTTCCAAATTTGCCTGACCCCCTCTAGTTTATTCACATAGTTAGTCATCTCATTAAAACTCTTCCCTGCTGAGGTCATATGCACGGAAAAAACTTGCAACTCAGTATTTAGATCCCTGACGTATAGACAAATCCTCTCCTCCTCAGTACCCAGAAATTGAGTTGCATAACATAACAAGGAATGAAATTTAGCCTCATAGGCTGGAACAGACATGTTACCCTGCTCAACATCAAGGAACTCATCCTTCTTGTGATCAATCAAAGTGCGAGGCACATATTTCTCCAAGAACAAATCATGAAATTGTCCCCAAGTCATCGGAGGCAAAGCTGATTGCTGACCCTCTACATGAGCTCTCCACCACTTCTTGGCATCACCCTAAAGTTGAAAAGTAACAAATTCTACCCTATGGTGCTGCACAATGCCAAACCTATGCATACTCTCATAGCGGTCTAGAATAAACTCAAAGGCATCCTATTTTTCTGTACCCTGAAACGTCAGAGGTTTTGGTTTCAAGAATTGGGTCAGCATCTCGTGCTTAGTCCCGATCATAAAAGGGCCTAGCATCAATCAGAAGAAAGCATTAGTATGCGATTCTGCATCAATCCTAGGAGCCACTGTAACACCTGGTTGAGTGCACAGAACTTGATCTACTATACCAGTATTGGTGGCTCCAGTACCTGCCAGGCCACTCAAAAAAGCCCACACCTGCTGAAATGCTTCGGGTGATATAGAGGGAAGTCTTGCACCTCCAGCTAGTGTTGCCTCCTCCTGTTCCATGCCCTTCTCAATTACAATCTCATCCCTCTCCTTAATATAATCCTGGGGTGGGGGAGGGGTCTCCAACCTTGGATCCTGCCGCTGCCTGAGCTCCACCGCTGGAGGGTGTTGCTCTTTTTCTACCCTGCCCATTCCCCTTCCTTACCCTATGGCTGCTAGTTCCACCACAAGAACTATCGCTCCCACTCCATTACTTCTGGTGTTAATCATATGCGTACAAAAGAGTGAAAGAATATAGATACCAATTTGTATCACCAGATACCAAGTGGAATCAAGTTATAGCACGAAGGAAGAAAGAAGATATAGTTTCCTAAAGTCCTATAGCCGTTTGAAGAAAAGTACAAACATCTCCGTACTAAGACATCTCATGACCCAAACCGTCACGAGTGGTACCCATCAAAAATCCCCGGATGAGTGAGCCAATAACTCA
Organism: Jaltomata sinuosa; assembly: GCA_003996215.1. NCBI lineage: Eukaryota > Viridiplantae > Streptophyta > Magnoliopsida > Solanales > Solanaceae > Jaltomata > Jaltomata sinuosa. Next base: position 151,587 of record QJPP01007533.1, read on the forward strand.
ATCAACACTTAGTGAAACTAAGGACTCAAAACCAGTTGCATTAAATCAAACTAGCATTCATAGCTAAAAATAATAATTATAGCAATCCTGCAGAAAACACCCCAAGAATCTGAAAGCCATGTATCAAAAAATCTTCTACTATCTAGAGTATGGGGATGCAACCCCAAAAACAAGAAGTTTAAGTCCAAAACAATTTACCAAAAGTTTACTAGAAGAAACCATGGTAGCCCGGAAGAAGCAACTCATCCTTGGATTGTGGAAATGTTGGGACTACAACTGAGGGCGTGTAGCAACTTCCAAAATATGTCCTGTACTCATAAAAGGAAAGCAAGGATCCCTAGGACAACACCTAAGTGTTCAATATGTAACCCGATCCACACTAAGACCAACCCCACATTCAAGTACATCCACCCGGCCTCTCATGGGCCATTATGAAATAATCACATCACGAATATAGCTCGGTTCACTTATGGAACCATCAACAAAACATAATCAAGTAATTGTAATCAATCCTGTACCAGGTGTGGTACCCGAGCCGATCATTATAGAACTTGTACCAGGCATGGTACCCGAGCCAACTAATATATGTAACATGTACTAGGTATTGTACCCGAGACAATCAATATGTATTCCGTACCAAGCATGGTACCCAAGCCAACCGAATGTCAAACACAATTCAACAATCAACAATAATAAACAAAAACACACTTGTAAACCAACAAGCAACAAAGACAGATCATTTTAAAAGATTGATAACTGGACATGTAGACATTCCTAATTCCATTCCATAAAACATACAGTGAACATGCAATCCCAAGCAATAGTTACTATGTACACATATTACAACAACCATCACCTACATCAAATTAGCCTAAAATCTCTCACTAGACCAGAGCCTTCCCATTTCCTAAAGCTTTCATTTGCCGTTGGTCTAAAAACAATTACACATAACTAAAATCAATCCAAATGGCCTAAAAATGCCCAGATTATACTCAAATCAGTATCCCCAGGCCAAACCATGATCATTCCACCCATCCCAGGGCAATCCCACCTTTAATTCACCTAAAACTATTATTTTTACGGATACATTAAGAAAATTAGGGTGTTTTAATCATGAATGAACAATTATAATCAGAACCCAAGAATTCTACACCTTAGAATCCTCTTTTCCATCAGGTTCTAATTTCTCAGGCCAATCTAAACCTTCCCCAAACCCATAGCTAATGATTATAATATCCAGGAATCGAAGTACTGTAGTAGGGGAGTAAAATCCTTACCTTTAGGAAGAAATTTGGTGGAAATCTAAGTTGAAATCGCCTAAATTTCCTCTGCCCTTCCCCAAAATATTCTTAATAATTTTTGTATGTTTTTAGGGAAGTTTCTGCATTAACTGTGACTTATTCCACTATAGCGATCCCTACAGTGTTATAGCTGCACTGCCGTAGTTGAACCCGCCCACTATGGCGGTGTTGACTACCTTGACATCCGCTATAGCAAGAATATTTCCACTAAATTTCCCATGAGGGTAGCGGTGTCAACCGCTATAGTAGTTGGAACAAAATAAAAACTCAAAAATCTCCCAAAGTTGCCCATTTTACAACACAATTTAAATCCTGATGGTCCGAATGAACCCCTTTATATCAACTTCAATATCAGGAGTTTTAATCACCCTTAACACCTTACCTAATATAAAAACTAGCTCAACATAAGACATTTTGCTTAATTCTATTTCAAATTGCCCCAGACAATACTTTGCTCAGAATTCATCTGAGACTAGCCTAGCCCAAAATTTCCAACTCCCAAACCTGAAAGTTTTCTAACTCAATTCATTGCACGAATGGATCACCCATAATGATAGAACAGGTCGTAACACCACCTGAGTGAGATATAGACTTTTCTTTTGAGTTAGAGCTGGGCACCATGCCCATTTCTATTACTCCGTATTGTATGGCTCCAATTGAGTTGAGGGAGCTTAAGATTCAGCTTCATGACTTGTTAGCTCAGTGTTGTATCTGGATAACTATGTTACCTTGGAGTGCTCCAGTTCTATTCGTGAAGAAGATAGATAGTTCTATGCGGATGTGTATTGAGTATCTACTGTTCAATAAGGTGACCATAAAGAACAAGTATCTGATACTGCATATAAATGACTTGTTCGATGGCTTGGAGTCCTAGCCATAGAGTACAGATTTTCCTTGTGATTTCTTAGACAGAGGCTGGGTGATTTAGGACACACTTTGGGTATCCTAGAGTAGGCAGAAGAGCTACACAGATCATAGACTTCATGCCATAAAGTTTTGTGTTTGTGATATGGCGTTCCTTTGAGTGTCTCCCATGAAAGGCATGGTGAGATTCGATAGGTGGGGAAAGTTTAGCCCCAGGTATATTGTGCCGTTTGAGATTCTTCAGAGGGTTGGTAGTGTTAATTACTTGTTAGCCTTGCCTCTTATGTTCTCAGCTATGTATCAAGGTTGAGGCGTTATGTGTCAGATGAGTCGCATGTGTTACACTGGGATTCAGTCAGTTAGATGAGAGTTTGACCTTTATTGAGGAGCCGGTAGCTATTTTAGATAAAGATGTGAGAAGACTGAGGTCTAGAGACATTTATGTGGTTAAGGTTAAGTGGAGGAACCATTCAGTCGAGGAGGCTACTTTGGAGACTGAGAGAGAGATTTGGGCTCTGTATCTGCAGTTGTTTGAGCCTTTTGATACTCTCTCTTTTTGACTTTCAAGGATAAAAGTCTTTTTTAGTAATGGATGATGTAATGACCCTTCCGGTCATTCCTGCATTTTTTCTTTCTTTGTACTATTATAGCTTCCCTATTTTAGAACCTTCCGGTCATTTAAGACTTATTGAGACCTTTGATTCAATTCCTAGGCCATTTCTTAGGATGTTATGGCCATTTCCCTATTTTAGAACTTTAACGTAGGAAATTATTGACTTTAGTCAATATTCTTAGCAAGCATGCTCGGAATTGAATTTTGAAAGTTCCATTAGCTCCAGAGTATAGATTTTGGTCTAGTTGGACCTTTGGTCGGGTTTTTCGATTTTTTGGTTTAGTTTTACCTCCCTTTCTGTGATTTTAGGGCAGTTAGGCCTAGAAGTTTGGCTTTAGTCAACATCCAAAGAAGACAACTTCGAATGGGAACTCTGACAGTGATATTAGCTCTGGAATGTCAACTTTGGGCTATGGAGACTTTTGGTTTGGATATCGAGGCTTCTGGACTCATTTTGGGGTGTTGTGTTTCATTTTGGTTAAAGGTTAGTTTTGGGCGTGTGGTCCGATTTTTTTTAAATCGACCTCTGTTGGAATTTAATCAATTTTGTTGAGTCCGAACTGCCATTTTTGGTACAGTAGCAAAGTTCATTTGCGCCCATGGGGTCCTGGATGAGTCATATGAGCCCATCGCAATGGTCTAGCCAGTGTGGTCATTGTGACCGCGTCAGGGTCCTCCGCGATCGCGATGAAGGACCCCTAGCAGTATATATTTCTTCTCCAACATTTTCTTCTTCATTCAAACCCATTCCCACCATTGTTCTTGAGCTCAAGCTCCCAAATTCTGTGTGGCAGCATCCATAATTATTGGGGTGAATATTTTCCGGTCCGTGATCATTTCTTCCCTTCAATTGGTAAATTTTCTCCTTTAATTCTGTTAATTTTTCGTTTTGTTTCCCTCTTTGTTCTTGGCATTGTAGGGGATGTTTTGGCCCTTTTTCCTCCTCGAATCTTGCTCAATTTTTGAGCATGTGTCTCAAATGATGTTGGGAACATTGTAGTAATTTCTATTTTTGGTTTTGGGTGACAGGGCCCACGGGCCCACTTTTGACCCAAATTTTGACTCGGCTTAATTTGTTAGCAATATGGGTGTTGTTATCTTTGTTTTAATGCATAGATTATGTTCTTGATAGCGTGATTGCTATTTTGAGCTTCTCGAAGCAGTTTGGGCTCATGCTTTGGCTTTCCTACAGCTTGTCATCGGACACCAGGTTGGTTCCGGCTTACCAACATTAGACTTTGTTTATATTGGATATAATTATACTATTTAGCATCTTTGGGTTGGGTTTACTATTTTTACATCCAATACCTTGAGCGCTTTCCTTCTGTCCATCTTATTTTCTATGTTTTCTTTAGTATTTGAACTCATTTTGTAGTATTACCCCTTGTGGCCCTGTGTGGACTTTGTATTTACCTTTGGACCATAGATACTGGGATTTAGGAAATGTCTGTCATTCTTAGACATCAATTTACAATTTATGAGCTCGACATCTATGTTGTAGAGCGCATTGAGCTTCTGTAGGACTGGTAGGTTGAATGTGAGCTATTGAGCTATTGATTGTGTTTGGGCATATCATTATCATGCAAAGAGTTTTTTACATCTATTTACTATGTTATGGCTGCGGGCCTAACTATCACCAATTTTCTAAACCTTGCATGGCCTCGAGAGCCATTTTCAGCATAAATGGCTTAAAATGGTTTTAAAACTAGTTTTCTGAATCTTTTTGGAGTAAAAGAGATTATATAATGGTTTTCACACTGATTTTGAGGCGATACTAGACTCGGCCGAGCCGGGTGCTAGACATATTTTATTACTAATTTTTGACCTCTATAGACTGTAGTCATGATTACTGAGATTCTGAGACTTACTAAGTTTAGACTCAAATAGACTTTGGGCACTCATATTAAAATTTTGAGATTTACTGGTTTTAGACACGGATAGATTCCGAGTACTCACTTTGGAATTCTAAGTTTTTGTATGTGGTCACGGAGACTTCCATGGACCCTGCTAAATCCAGACCAAGGGCTGCAAGTTGTGAGTGCTGGAGAAGGGGTATATGGTATAGTAGAGGTATACAAGGGACTCCTTTCATGGATCCTACCCATTGGGCCTGCAGGCACCGGAGGAGCTACATACGGTACAACTGGCACACCTGATCATATCACATTAGTGTATTCATTTTATGTATGATTTCACCCTTTTTTGATGTTTTTTGTATGTATGCTTCGGTAGTATGGGATGCCAAAGAGTTTGTTTTTACTTGTATGTGTTCCTCGGGTGTATGGGCGCCCATTGGGACTGTAGGTAGATTAGCGTACTCGCTCCTATTGTAGTACTTATTGGTTGCCTTTGTGATATTTGGTGGATTAGCTCATTCTCTCTTATGGTAGTACTGGTGAGGTTTCTTTTCCAATCCTTACTATCTTATGAGTTGTATTATTAGCATGACTATGTTAGTTGCTTTTCCTTCTTTACCTTTTATTTGAAGTTACCGATATACTGCCATGTTCTTAAACTCTCTGTATATATTTGTGTTGCAAGGATCTAGGTGCGTTCTCTATTTTTTTACCTATTTTCTGTGATATATATTATATGGCTAGCCTAGTATACTTGCATTCTTTTTGTCTTTTATCTGTTGCTAGTTTTCGTGTGCTTTCCTCTGTTTGCTTCTGTGACTATTTCTTTCCTATTTTCTATATGCTATGTTTATATCTTATATATGCTCAATCGGCCTATGATGCCTACTTGGTACCTGTTGCTTTGCATTTGGTGCTCAGACTACACTTCTGCATCTTCCTAGCGCAGATCCTAGTGTGAGCTATCGCCGCTGATCGCGCAAACTCGTGCAGCTTCTGGACATTAGAGACCTAGGGTAAGCTCCTGGCGACCATGGCTTGTCTTCTCTTCTTTTATACTATGTACTATTTAGCTACTCAGAAACAGTTGTATATTCTTATTTTGTACCCTTTTGTACTTTGTATATTTAGCATTGGCTTCTATATTTTGATACCAGATCATGAGTTATTTTAGCTTCCATATATATATATATATATATATATATATTAGGTTTTCTTCTCTTTTTATGTTTGATTTACATTCTTCCGCATATTACTCTTTCTTATGCGTGCTTCGCTTCATTAGTAGCCCATTACTAGCCGTTACAGGCTACGGAGATTGGTTCGCCTATATGGGAGTTGTAGGTGCAATCATGACTTGAGAAATTGGGTTATGGCAAATTAACTCCCCCTAGGCCCAATTCTTCTCAGCCGACTTGGTCCAGGCCAGCAATACCCTTATATCTATAATTATATTACTCCCTCAGCTCAATGCACCTCACTCTCCTCTCCTCTATTGATAAAGGACACAGTCTTTGTGATAACACCCCTTTCCAACTTTTCTTTTTCTTCATACAATGACATACGCAGAAGACCAGACAAAAAACCCTAATGTTTTCTCCAAAATGACAATAATAGCAGCTCTAAACGATGCTTCATTCGTCCAAATCCCTCCAAACTCCCATCAAGTTCTCTTTTTTCTAACATCTCTGGCCAGGTAGAGGAATCCCATATGTTCTATAAGGGACATGTGTCTTGCTCAATGTTCGTTCCCGTAAAATCACGGCTGATTTAGCTCGAATTCATACTAATGCAGTACATGCGTGGCTCAATACGGCTGGGGCGAGTTCAAATTTGAAAAATCCCAAAGATTTCCAACCATTTAGCCCCTTCAAATTCCCTCTCCCCCAAATTTACCCTAGAATTCCTGATATAAACCACGAGGGAACAAGAATAAAGGCTGGATTTTGGATCTTGAATTTTTCTTTTGCAGAACTACTCTGTAAAACTCAAAAATTACCAAATGTTTCAGAAAGCAAAGGTTTGAAAACTCTCACAAAATTATTTTGATGCCCAATAAAAGTCTCCTACAATATTCATCATCCCAGTTGGCTTCTCACAAATAGGAAATTACCTCCGTTTAGCATTCCCTATGTTCTTGCACAGTTTATGTTAGCGGATGTGGAACTTGATTGTTTTCTGTGTGAGTTTCCTTCAAGTGTTGTGTTGAGGAGTTGGGATCTAGAGCTAAAATTTAATTGTGTGGTATGTTGTTGGAAGAGTCAACTGATCTTGTTTGTTTCTATCAAAATCTAATTGGTTCTAGAATGAACGACTAATTTTCTCTTCTTGAATAACATCGTTCTTTAGTTATTAAGTCATGTTAAAATGATGAGTTTTGTCGTGTGAAGCTGGATATGAATGTTCTATTTTCATGGTTGGTTATGAAGTTTTTGTTGAAGATGATTGATCCTGAACTTGTGACATGGATTTAATGTGTTGAACTGCCATCTATTAGTTTTATTTTTCCTCAAATTTGGAAAATATTCTCTTCTAGTTTTGCAATTAAAAGTAGTTCTCTGAAAGAATGTGAAATTTGGCCTAAGTACATCATTATATCCTAGATTTTCATGAACTCAAGCATTTTCTTTAGGTTTCACCACTGCTCACGATAGGTGTCATTCAAAGCATTTCTATTATTTTAGTCATTTTCTTTTGTAGCTATAGACATAATGGGTTGATATTAAGCTCGTTTGACGGAAGGACAAGTCCTTGTAAAAAGTTGCATCAACAAGACCTTCCTAGCTAATTTAAAATTCTTGCTTTTTAAAAAAATGAAATTTCCCTGCTAATTATAAATTGTTGTGCTTTGTTGATTTCCAACTATTGATGAGAATGTGCTAAAAAGAATGGCCTTCTATGTCTCCTAACCTTTTCTACTTTAAGGAATGATTGAGTCCATCATTGAAATAAGTGAAGCGTTGCTCCTGCGTTCATCATTCGCCTAAAAACAGAGATAATCAGTGTGTTTTGATTGTTTGTCACCTCAAATTAATTTAAAACTGTAGTAGCTTAAGCCTACAGATATCAACATGTTGTTCAAATTGATATGAATTGACTAGTATTCTTTATCGGTTACTGCTCTTTGAAGTGGTTGGCATACAATCTTGGCACAGTAAAATTCTTTAAGTGCCAGCTCCCTCCATTCATCTCAATTTTGGTTTGGTCTAAATTTCTCTGGTAAAGTAGCTTATCGTTGTGTTTTGTTTTGAAAAATGATGTTATCCAATTATGTTTAGATAGTTCCACATGGGCATATACTAATCCTTTTCCTTTACCTCTTTGCACCTGAACTATCTTGACGGGGTCATTTGAACCCCTTACCTATGCGTTCCCATTGGGCCTGAGCCCAACTCTTTGAGTCTGCCTCATTCAAGTCCTAATGGGGACTGATATACCATATTTGGAAGCAAATATACAGATCTCAAAAGCTAGTATACAGGTTAAAGAAGAAGCAAATAAATGGGCCAAAGCCTAAGTTATTTAAGCAAATAAATAGACCAAAGTCCATTAAAGGTGCAACAGTAGGCAAAAGCTCATTAGCAGTCTGGCAATAATACTTCTGAAGGAACAACTTAAGGGTAGATTTGGGCTAATAGCCTAAAGTCTTTGGATAATTTTGCTTTAGTTTTACTACCTTATGTAATGACCCTTCCGGTCATGTTCGCGTTTTCATCTTCTTTGTACAGTTATAGCTTGCCTATAGTGACTCCATGTAATTTATGACTTGATGGGACTGGTGGTTCAGTGCCCGGGCTATTCGTTAGGTCGTTATGATCATTCTCCTCTTTTAGAGCTTTAACTTAGGAAATCATTGACTTCAGTCAATATTCTTACCAAACATGCTCAGAATCGAATTCCGATTGCTCCGTTAGCTCTGGAGTGTGAACTTTAGTCTAGTTGGACCCTTGGTCATGGCGTGGGAGCTTTTGGATTGGTTTTATCTTGCTTTCTGAGATTTTCAGGGCAGTTAGGGTTGGTTGGTTGACTTTTGTCAACATTTAGAGAAGACGGCCTCAGATGGAAATTTTGTCAGCGGTGTTAGCTTTATAATGTCGACCTTGGGCTAGAGGGACCTTTTTTCAGGTCTAGATAATTCCAAACTTGTTTTGGGCTATGAGGTTCATCTTTGGAAAAGTTGGCCAAGGTTGGTTTTGAGCGTGGGGCCCACTTTTTGTTAAATCAACCTCCATTAGGAATTTTGTCAATTTTGTTGAGTCTAGAATGTCATTTTTAGTTGAGTAGCATAGTTTATTTGCGTTCACCAGACCATGCATATTTCCCTAAGTGTACATCCGAAAACATTTTGTGTTGTGCCTTGTTGCTAGTAGCTGGTATGGCACTAGCCACACCATTGCCTAAGCATGGGTGGATGCGTGCATACAGAAGGCCAACTGTCCCTCCCCTCTTTGACCATCACCTACGCGGCAGGCAGGCATGCATCATGCTCGCGTGCGCGGTGGCCAGCCAGCATGTACTGGCCTGATACCTGGCCTAGCCTCCTCCTAGCTTTAGCGTGCGCAGGTCCTGGTTGTGTGTGCGTTGTCCAGTGGCTGACAGCCTGTTCATGCCATCTTGTTCCTTTTCATTTTAAAACATTCTCCAAACTCATTTTCTCCATTTTTCCTCTTGAGCTCAAGCTTTATTTTCTGTGAGAGCTCATTATAAAGTGATGGGGCTATCAAGTCTTGTCTGTGACAAATTTCTCGCCCTCAATTCATAAGTTCTAACCTTGAAATTCCATTAATTCTTCATTGAAATCCCTTTTTGTTCTTGGGGTTCTAAGGGCTGTTTTGGGCCCTTTCGTTTCTTGATTTCTGCTCAAACTTTGAGCATGTGTTCCTGCCAATGTTAGGAACATCATGGTAATTTTCATTTTCAATTTTGGGTTTCGGAGCCCATGAGCCCTCTTTTGACTTGAATTTCAACCCTACTAACATATGAGCATTATGGGTACCATTAGCTTTAAATTGATGAGCAGTGTATTATTTTTGTAGGTTTTAGGACTTCTCAGATAAACTCAGGCCTAGATGACGTCTTTCTTGTAGCTTTCTGTTGGATATCAGGTAGGTTACGGCTTACCTACCTTAGACTTTGCGTATATAGAATACAATTGAATTATTTAGCATCTTTGAATTGGGTTTACTAGGTTGGTACCCCAGACCTTGTCCGTTTTCTTTCTATCCATCTTGATTCTTATGTTGGCTTTTGTATTTGAACTAGTATTGTAGTATTACCCTTGCGACCATATGTAGCCTTTGTAGATGCCTGGCCTAGCCTCCTCCTAGCTTTAGCGTGCGCAGGTCCTGGTTGTGTGTGCGTTGTCCAGTGGCTGACAGCCTGTTCATGCCATCTTGTTCCTTTTCATTTTAAAACATTCTCCAAACTCATTTTCTCCATTTTTCCTCTTGAGCTCATGCTTTATTTTCTGTGAGAGCTCATTATAAAGTGATGGGGCTATCAAGTCTTGTCTGTGACCAATTTCTCGCCCTCAATTCATAAGTTCTAACCTTGAAATTCCATTAATTCTTCATTGAATTCCCTTTTTGTTCTTGGGGTTCTAAGGGCTGTTTTGGGCCCTTCCGTTTCTCGATTTCTGCTCAAACTTTGAGCATGTGTTCCTGCCAATGTTAGGAACATCATGGTAATTTTCATTTTCAATTTTGGGTTTCGGAGCCCATGAGCCCTCTTTTGACTTGAATTTCAACCCTACTAACATATGAGCATTATGGGTACCATTAGCTTTAAATTGATGAGCAGTGTATTATTTTTGTAGGTTTTAGGACTTCTCAGATAAACTCAGGCCTAGATGACGTCTTTCTTGTAGCTTTCTGTTGGATATCAGGTAGGTTACGGCTTACCTACCTTAGACTTTGCGTATATAGAATACAATTGAATTATTTAGCATCTTTGAATTGGGTTTACTAGGTTGGTACCCCAGACCTTGTCCGTTTTCTTTCTATCCATCTTGATTCTTATGTTGGCTTTAGTATTTGAACTAGTATTGTAGTATTACCCTTGCGACCATATGTAGCCTTTGTAGATGCCTTAGGACTATAGATAGTGGGATATTTGGGAAATGTTCATGAGTCCCGGACATCGTATCGCGATATTGAGATGGTTATCTATGTTGTAGAGAACATTGAGCCTATGTAGGGCTGATAGGTTAATTGTGAGTCATTGGGATATTGATTGTACTCGAGCATATCATCAATATCATAAAAAGGGGTATTCTGCATTTGTTTATTACTACTATGGATGTGGGCCTAACTATCACTAGTTTTCTAAATCTTGCATTGCCTCGAAGGCTAATTTTGTTATATAAATGGCTATAACTAGATTTTAATTGGTTTTTATGGTTTTCTTGTGATAAAAGAGATTATATGATGATTTTCACACTTATTTTGAGGCGATGCTAAACTCGGTCAAGCCAAGCGCTAGACCAATTTTTTTTCTCATTTTAGACCCGGATAGACTTCGGGCACCCATATTGGGATTCTATGACTTACTGATTTAGATCCAAATAAACTTTGAGCACCCATATTGGGATTCTGAGATTTACTTATTTAGACCTAGATGAATTTCGGGTACTCACCTTGGGGTTTAGAGATTTTGAATGTGGTCGCGTAGATCTCTATGAACCTTGTCGATAAGGACCAGGGGCTATGAGTTACGATTGTTGGAGGAGGGGTATATAGTGTAGTAGAGGTATATAGAGGACTCCTTCCATTAATTCTACCTACAGGCCTATAGGCACCGAAGGAGGTACATACGGTACTACTGGCACACCTGGTTTTATTATATCACATCATATCATTTATCATGCGTTTTATTCCACCCTCGTTTGCAATTTGTTGAGTGTATGCTCTAGTATTATGTTATGACAGAGGGTTTGTTTTCACTTGTATGTAATCCTCAGGTCTATAGGTGCCCATTGGGACTGTAGGTAGATTAGCTTACTAGCTCATATGATAGTACTTGTTAGGTTGCCTTTCCAATCATCAGTAGATTAGCTTGCTCTCTCTCCTATTATAGTTACTAGTTAGTTTGCTTTCCGATCATCCTTAACTTGTGAATTGTATTCATAGCATGATTATGTTAGCTGTTTTTCCTTCCTGCCTTATATTTGAAGTTACTGGTATACCTTCATGTTCTTAATCTCTATGTATACATTGTTGTTGCAAGGATCCATGTGCGCCCTCTACTCTTTCACCTATATTTTGTGATGTATATTTTGTGGCTAGCATTTTATAATTGTATTCTCCTTATTTTCTATCTATTGCTAGTTTCCGTGTGCTTTCCTAAGTTTGCTTCTGTGACTACTTCTTTCCTATCTGCTTTATACTGCTTTTATATCTTATATATGCTCAGTCGGCCTATCCTTCCTATTGGGTGCCCATTACTTTGCAATTCATGCTCATACTACACTTCTGCATCTTGTTGGTGCAGATCCTGGTGTGAGCTATCGCCATTGATTGCATGGATACTCGTGCAACTTTTGGACATCCGATACTAGGGTGAGCTCTTGGCGATTGGGGCTTTACCATATCTCTTCTTTTGTCACTGTTTACTCTTTTGTTTTTCAGAGACAGTTGTATATTCTTCTTTTGTGCTCTCTAGTACTTTGTTTATTTTAGTGGTGGCTCTTGTACTTTTAATACAAGGTCATGGGTTGGTGTAGTTTCTTTATATCCATATTAAGGTTGATTTTCTTCCGTGTTGCTTTCATTATCTACTTCCACTTAATTTGCTTCTTGTGCATGCTCACTTAGGTAGTATCCCATTACTAATAATTCCAGTCTATGGAGATTGGTTCACCTACAGGGGGTTATAGGTGCCATCATGACCTTAGAAATAGGTCATGACAGCTTAGTATCAGAGCCCTAGGTTCAACAGTGTGGTTAATACAAGACCTAGTGTCTAGTAGAGTCTCACAGATTGATACAATGACGTCTGTATCCTATTTGTGGAAGGCTACAAGGCTTTATTTGGAAAAGTTTCCTAGTCTCTTATCCTTATCGTGCGTTCTTGACTCTATCAGCTTTTAATATCTTTTTTCCATTCCTTCTCAGATGACTATGATGAGTACAATAGCGGGTGGCAACGAGACTTCTAAAACTTTTTCTACAGTGCTTCATCCATCACCAGGCTTTCAGATCAAGAGTTTACCACATTAGCTAAGGGGTTTGGGGCCAACCCAACCTCCGATGGGATTTATGGCTACCCTAATTCTTCAGGACACCATGGCTAGGACTCTGAGTCTTCCAAAGGGTGTGTCAGAGGTAGGGACAGTACCCAGTTCATTGAGCAGTGCTTCAGCTAGTTTTATGGTTACAGGTGTCCAGCCGGGTTTTATGTCTATTTTGGAGTATGAGGGAAGGTTTCATGAGGTGACTAGGTACGCTGCTAGGGTTATGCCTATCGAGTTTGATAGATTACAAGGTTTTGTCAGAAGTTTGATTCATCACTCCGTTTGGCGACAGAGAACTTGGTTACAATTAGGAATACCTTTATTCAGGTGGTTAATCATGCTTAGGGTATAGAGGGGTTATGTCGCAAGGCTTATTGAGGTATTAGTAAGAGGTGTCGCTGTCAGGGTAGTTTTTGTGGTTCTCTATCTCAAGGTAAGGGGTTCTCTGGTAGAGATTGTTTTCATTGCTTTCTCTCTAGCAGGCTATTTTCAGTGGCTTCACATGATTCAGAGGGTGATTAAACAGGGTATGTCGGGCAGCGATGACATGGTATAGGTCAGGCTTCCCGATATTGGCCTTCAGGGTATGTAGGTCGTGGTGACTAGTCAGGCTTAGTGAGATCTTCACATCAGACTTTATCTAGTAAAGGTTGCTTCCAATGCGGTGAATTTTGTCACTTTGTTAGGGATTGCCCCATGATCATACATTCTAGTCAGTAGAGTCAGTATGCTTTATCTCCCAGGGCTCTAGTGCCACTAGCTAGAGGTGGTGTACAGGGTAGTAGGGGTACTCCCCAGATGGTTAAAGGTGACCTCCAGCCAGGCAGTGCAATTAGTCATCCCGAGATGGCAGATAACTTGCATCAGAGCAGGACTTCTTCGGGTTGCTATGGTTGTTAAGTGGTTTGCCATATTGATAGAGAGTGTCCCCGACGTGAGATGATTGAGCCGTAGGCATCGACCACTCAGTTCAGGGATAAGCACAGACAGTTCAATGCCCCTCTAGGTAGGCCAGAGGTGGAGGTTTCAGATATCGTTTCTACAGGACGGTCTTTGTTATTGTCAGCTAGTTCAGGTATTGCTTTCTTTAGGGGTCTACCCTTTTTCATATATATATATATATCTACCTACCTGCTTCTCGTCTGGATGTATTATTTTAGTTTGTAGTGCTTATACATGTTACTACCATGTAAAAGGATTCTTTTAGTAGTGGTGGGGTGTGCTGATCATACAAAGTGACTTCCTGGGGTTATGACTTGTAGGTAGGCCTTGTTAGCTTAATTTTTGGTCTTCACTGTGATTCTAGAGTTGGTTGAGTATCTCAACTTCTAGTAGTCTCGGGTGGTTATTATCAAGGCCATTACCAGTGTTTACTTAGAAATTTTTAGGTTGTATGGTATGGTACCTGTAGATATGTGTCAGAGGAAGTTTTTGTGTTTTAAGGAGACTGGTGTTGGGCAAGCAAGTGGATATCAGTTGGTTTTGCTTATTATTTAAGAGGCTAGAGTCGACCTTCTTTACTTAATTAGTTTAGGTGGTTAGAAGGTATCCGTGTTATTTTCTTTGTTTTCCTCAGTTTCCAGTCTGATTGAGTTTGGACTGTAGCATTGTAGTTGAGTTGGGCACTCACCCTATTCTTTTTCCCGCCTTATCGAGTGACACCAGCGGAGGAGTAGGATCTAAGGGAAATGCCCCAAGATCATATGAGAAAGATGTTGTCAGGTCTAGTGTATCTTTGGAAAGGGTTCCATTTGGTTTGCAAAAAGAGAAAGATGACTCCTTGCATGTATACATGGATTATTGATAGTTGGCTGTGGTGACGACTAAGGGTATGCTTTAGTTCTATATATTGATGACTTGTTTGACTAACTACAGAGTATAGTGGAATTTTCCTCAGATGAATTCAACGTCAGGTTCCGTCTAGTATAGATCAAGGTCGTGGGAATTGCTAGGACTACCTTTGGGGCTTATTGCAACCATTATAATTTTCCTTGCTATATCCTTTGGTTGACCCAAACCTCATTAGCATTTATGAACTGGGTAAGCCATGTATCAAGAGCCTAGTTATATTAAGTTTCTCTAGTGTTCATCGGTGATATAAGAGTCTACTCGAGGATATAACAGAAGTATGATCAGTATTTGGAGTTGGGTTTCATAGTCGTGGGCTGTCAAGTTACTTAAGATGGTTAGTCGAAGGTTCTCTTCAGTCACGACATCTTTGGGTCGGAAGGCAGTGAGTATGGACAACTTAGATTCGCTCTTAATTTTAGAGCGACTGTTGGCCTTGGACATCCAATCCTTGGCTAACCATTTGGTTGGTCTTGATTTGTCATATCCGAACAGAATTCTCACTAAGTGCTGAGATTCATTCTTCTCTCGTTGATCATATCTAGTGGCATCAGTTTGAGGATTAACAATTATATGATATTCGTGGTCAGGTTGTATAGGGTGAGGCCAGCAGGGCTACTTTAGATTCTGATGGTGCTTTAATATTTTATGGTCGCCTTTGAGTCCGAGAGTAGGGACTTAATTCAGTTGATTCTCTAAAAGGTTATCCATTTGCATGGGATTCCTGCACCAATTAGGCTCTACCAGTGGTGGGCCAAAAGTTTTTGTATGTCGAGATTCTTTAGACTTTGTGGTTTGTGTACTAGTATAGTTGGGTGGATGTTTTGAGCCAGAGGATTGTGAGTTGAGAGATCGTGAGATTTTCAAATGGCTAAGCGGCAACCTTGGACTCAAGGCATACTTTCCTTTTTCACAGGTTGGTTTGACTCGGTATCCGCGGCATGACAGTCTTCTTTCTGAATGGTGAGGCTAGTATGGCAACCATAAATTTGGATGGTGTTTTTAGAATTTAGAGTAGCAACAATATTCCTTAAATTTGGAACTTAGTTGATGGCTACAGACTTTGTGGTAGGCGCGCCACACTCTTTGTGGAGATTTTTATGTTGTTTGGGTATTCTTGGACAGGTTTCTCTAGTTCACTCACTTTCAGCCAGTTCAGACTTAGCACAGTTCGGCGAGGTTGGTTTCAGGTCTACAGTTGGGAGATTGTTCTTTGACACAGGGTGTTAATCCATGTCATTTCCCAACCTCATTATGCTAGTTGTATTTGAGCTTCAATAATTGGTTCAGTTTGGTATAATTATCGAGGTTAATCTGATGGCAGGTGTCCGTTCATTGGTTAATGATCAGTTGTGGAAAACTACTCCAGTTCTTGAGGGTATACTACTAGTTGGTATTTTGGGTGTCAGAGGCTCGTGAACTATAGCGTAGCTTGGGTAGAGTTCGAGTTTGAAGGTGACCTTATTTGAGGTTAAGTGTAGCTGGAGCTATAGACCTATGATGGGTTAGGTGTTATTTCGAGGGTAGCTTGAGTGTTTGACCTTTGTGAGGCTTCATGGTTGAGGTGTAGATCATTTAGGATAGACAGAAGGGCTTTGCGGATCAAGGGATTCATGATTTAGAAGGTTGGGTTGTAGCTTTTTGAGTGAGACTGATTATTAGTTTCGTTTTGTTGATCGCCTTGGTATCTGCATTGTGTCAGTGCATTTTGGTTGAGTTTGTTTGGGTTCGGTTCAGTTGTTTGCTCTTTTGAGTTAGAGGCTGTTGTTTAGTTTGGCTGGTAAGGAGTTAAGGTTTTGATAGTTTTCCTTTGGTATAGCCCCATGGGGTGTCATCTAGTGGAGGAGGCCACATGGGAAATTGAGAGTGGGATGCAGGCTCAATATCTGCAGTTGTTGAGCCTTCAAGTGTTCCCATTTTCTTGACTTTCACGGATGAAAGTCCTTTTTTGTAGTGGATGATGTAATGACCCTTCTAGTCATATTTGCATTTTAACCTTCTTTGTACTATTAGAGATTTCTTGTAGCGGTCCCAAGTCATTTATGACTTCCAGGAACCGGTGGTTCGGTGCCTGAGCTGTTTGTTACGTCATTATGACCATTCTCCTTTTTAGAGATTTAACTGAGGAAATCATTGACTTCAGTCAACATTCTTAGCAAGCGTACTCAGAATCAAATTTTGATAATTATGTTAGCTCCGGAGCGTAGACTTTGGTCTAGTTAGAATCTTGGTCGGGGCCTGGGAGATTTCTGATTGGTTTTATCTCACTTTCTGAGATTTTAATCCAGTTTGGGTTGGTTGGTTGACTTTGGTCAGCATTCATAGAAGAGGGCCACAGATGGGAATTTTGTCAATGTTGTTAGCTCCGGAATGTCAACTTTGGCCTAGAGGGACCTTTGGCTTTGGTCTCGAGGATTCCGAACTCATTTTGGGATATGGAGTTCCATTTTGGAAAAGTTAGCAAAAGGTTTGTTTTGGGCGTGGGGACCACTATTTGTTAAATCAACATCTGTTGGGAATTTCATCGATTCCGTTGAGTCTGGATTGCAATTTTTAGTTGAGTTGCGTAGTTTGTTTTCATTTGCGAGACCCTGAATGTTTCCTCCGGGGTCCATCCGAGAACATTTTGTGTTCTTTCTTGATGCTGGTTGTTGGTTGTTGGTTTGGCACCATCCAATCCATCGCCCATGCATGGGTGGCTATGTACGCACAAAAGGTCAGACGGTCCTCCCCTCCTAGCCTATCGCCTACGCGATAGGCTGATAACGTGTGTATGCCCGCGTGCATGGTGGCCAGCCCACGTCTATGCTGGCATGCCGCTTGGCAAGGCCTCTGCCTCACCTTAGCGTGTGTGTGCGCCTGGCTGCGTACACGCTGCCCAACGGCTAGTAGCCTATTTATGCAATCTTTTTTATGAACGCTCAAATTGTGCACTCCAATTAGGAGGCCACGGTGATCGTGCCGCAAAAGCAAATTTATAATCCCAACGGATGTCGGGGTCATACCCAAGGGACTTGACTTAGCCAACTAGAGATTGTATGAGTTGATTTCACGGCGAGAGTAATTGCCTAAACAAAAACAAGTAAAAATATGGGGGGAATTGGGAAAGTTGTCACTACTAACACAATTCAACAAAAAAAAAGCAATAAAACTAAAGATGAGTGTACCAAGTGATTTAGAAGACTAGAGATACATATCCGATGGGGCATTAGCTATAGGATGGGGTAAGCATTAATTCACTTCTACTCTCACCTATTGACATGAAGAGAGTTGGTCATGGGTGTGGAATGCTATCTCTCGATCAACATCCACATTTTCGATGATTTCGGTTACAACATCATCGGTGTGATAAACAATCAACCAACATTAGCTTGGAGAGGTCGTCCTATTTCTTGCTCGGACCCTTAAATGGTAGATTCCTGCGATTAGAGCTATTCCTAGCCTCCAATCTAAATGGATTCCCAAGTACCCAGTAGCAATTTCACATCCACAATATGAAGTTCTCTCCCGAGCAATCACATAGCTAAGTAATGTAAATTAATATTTGCAACCACCAAATTTAGGATTAAAACTTGGTGAAATTACTAGACCCATGTTGAATAAGCAATTATAAAGGTTAATTAACAACACCCACACCCATTAGCTAAGCACCCATCATCAATACATCCCTAGACAAGAGAATTTAGCCACTCATAGTAGGAGAAGAAGAGATACCATCTAGATAAGTAAAATTTTCATCCATTATAGCTGAATCTCAAATTCAAGAATCAAATTAGGCACACAATTTTTTAACCAAGATATTTGGATTGAAACACTCTTCTCAATGGAGGTGGAAAATTATTTACAAAGCAAAAACTATTCTCCAAGAATCAGGTCTGACGTTTCGTATATACAAATTGAGCCTAAAATGGCCTTTTATAGGTTCCCAAGTCATCACATAAAATTAGGAAAAGTTTGCCCTTTGGGAGGTGTGTGATGCAACGTGCAGTTCGCATGTCACGATTTGCGCATCGCACACGTGCTTCAAATCGACCAGTGACTTCAGCTGAAATTGTGGGCTTCATACGAAGGTGGTGCGTTTCTCACCACAAGATGTGCACGTCGCACAGCGGCTGCACTCCTTTGCAGAATCTTCAGCAACTTTGGCAGCTTTATGGGGAGGAGGTGCGAACCGCACCTTGGCTTGTGCGTGTCGCACAACCACCGCATCACATGGCAGATTCTTCATATTTTCTTAACTCTGCACACATAGCTGCTTTTTGGCTTTTTTTGGGTCTATATCCTTGTTTTTTCATCTTTTGTCAAGAGTATCTGCATAGACATCAATAAAGGCATAAGAACCTTGTAATCGACTCAAAACATCGCAATTATTCATGGATATAGGCTCAATTATTTGGTAGATTACCGACTTATCAAACCCCCAAACTTGAACTATTACTTTTCCTCAAGCAAGATACTCACAAGGCAAGGAATGAGTTATATTAAGGCTCAGTCAAGGCACAAAAGAATACTCTACACTTAAAATTTAAGAAAAAGAAACAAACATATTTAAGCTTCAAAAGTCATTGGCATGGACTCAACTACTATGCTCATCTCAATTTAGACCACCACAAACTCAAATCAATTAGTCATTTCAAAACCTTTTTTTAAAAGGACATCATTTCTCATTTAAAATCAGGGGAATTTTCCATTCAAAACAAGATATATAAGCTTCTCAAGACATTGGCATGGACCGTCAAGGTTTGCCACAAGATTCGCCACACAACTTATCTCATTCATTCCCCTCAATTGAGATAGAGACTTTATGCTTCAATTCGAGTGCATGGTGCCACTCATCACAAGAGATAATCCCACTCACAATCATTCAATTCTCAAAACGCGGGATTATAAGAGAACCAAGAAGACTCACTCTCTCAAGGAAGTTTAAGTGCATACGCGTCAAACCATAGGCTTGCCCTTTATGTAGATCACCACTAATGTAGGGTAGCCAAGCTCGAAATCACCAAAGACTTACTGGTTACGATGTTGGCTAGGGCTAAGGTGAGTATATCATTTGGTTTAAGTGACTACACCTCCCTGATGCTCTTTGTTCTCATTTTGAACACCGCTCACATTTATCCATTTCAATTTCACCTTATTCCTCCCTCGCACAACACAAGATTTCTCCTGTTTAACTCATGATCATTCATACCTTATATCACCTTCACTTGGTAGCACCAATTTTTGCTTTTCAATTTGCTCATTGGATTGATATTTTAGAGCAATTTTCAATTTGAAGTTTAGGTGCTACCTTGCACCTGAAGTTCACTTCCTTTCTTCTCCTCATTTAATCATATGCACCCCCAAACTTAGGCATTTGCCTATGTTGTATTTTGTCCCCCTCCCCAAACTTAGGCTTTTAGCCTATATTTCATTTTCAACCTATTAGGGAGGATGAGTGCCAAAATAAAGGTTCCAAAAAGGTCAAGGTGTTGAAAAGGTGCCAAAGAATGGTCACAAGCTCAATGGGGTTCACTAGGATTTGATGTTATTAGGAAGTCATTTGGGTGAAGTGGCTTATCAAAAAGATCCTAAGGACATCTTCCAAGCCCGGTTACACCTACAATTTTTCCTTGAATCACATTCAGGGCAAGTTCTAGATGACACTTATGCACAAGAATCAAGGTACACCCTCACCACACAAGGCATCATGCCACAAGACTTCATTCATTAGTCCTACAATCAATTGGGGCAAATGACTTTTGACAAGCTATTCCAACTTCATCACACACTTGTTTGTGAGTCAATCAAGCCAAAGCGAGAGTGTGCAAGTCATGACAAGAGAATGCTTTTCCTCAAAAATTCATTTCCCTTCTTTCTTTCATTTCCAAAAATAATTTGCAATGATTTTATTTTTTGGTGGGCCCATTTAAAGACAAGCACTTACAGACTCAATTCTAAACAAAAACTTGGCACTTTCCCTTAAGAAAGTCACCTCTAAATCTATCATAAGAAAATACCAACCCGGTTCGACACACAAAAACAAAATAAAAGAAAAAGAAAATAAGCAAAACTTTTGCTCCTTGGGAAAGAACCGTAGTATTAAGAAAATCCTCAGAGTTTATTTCTACACTACTATTAACAAGGTGATAACCGAATTTGCGCTCATA
Source organism: Jaltomata sinuosa (assembly GCA_003996215.1). Classification (NCBI taxonomy): domain Eukaryota; kingdom Viridiplantae; phylum Streptophyta; class Magnoliopsida; order Solanales; family Solanaceae; genus Jaltomata; species Jaltomata sinuosa. The sequence goes on from QJPP01007533.1 coordinate 172,448, forward strand.
ATTTCATTCAAGAACAAGCCTAGGCATGGGCATTTAGCGCATTTTCAAGGCATGGGTGGTGGAACAATGGGGGCATGTAAGACCAACACAGCATACACTCAATAAAATTCAAGCCCAACGAGTGCACAATTAAGCTCAAAGTAAAAAGTAAAGCAAAAACATAATCTAAAGAAAAGAAAAAAAAATGGCATCACAATCATCATCCTAAATGTGCCCGACAAGGGCCAAATAAAACTAAGAAGTAATGTCAACTAGGCCCGACAAGGGAAATAAATTGTCTCAAGCCCACTCACAGGCACCAAAAGAAAGTAAGTAAAGCCACCCCCTCCCCATAAAAAAAGCATTGCCCTCAATGCTCATAGTGTAATGGGAAAAAGGATATAACTCCCTGGAGGACTTAATCCTCATCATCACCATCATTAGCAGTAGCTTCTTCTTCAACATTCTTGCCACTCAGGCCAGCACCACCCCATCGGGAGTTTGCAGAAGGAGTAGAATCGCAAAGAGCCCGCTGAAAATCAGGGTTCTCGTCATCACCCAACTCTTGATACTAATTATCGGGAAGCTTCTCATCAGTATAGGCATAAAATAAGTCATCCAAGGGGCCGAGAATATTTCAAGGTGGAGGTAATGTCATCAAATCTTCCTGCACCACAGGGCCTTTGCCCTTGGCTTTGTCGACATATTTCTTAAGTTTAGAGATTTCCCCCTCCATGATATCAGCCCACTTGCACAATGTGTTCAAGCTCTCTACCACCTCATTCACTGCATTGTTGACTGCCTTATTGATCATTCTGAACAATTTTATGGCTAAGTCGGCCAGCTGCTTCTCATGATTATGAGTCTTGTCCACCATATCCTGCAGCCCAATCTTGGTCATAGATGGTGTGGTAGCATGTGGTCGTGCCCTGAAAATGGTCCGAGAGGGAGATGAAGCACCAGCACTAGCACCAAGCTCATCACTGTCAAGCTCACTCATCTGTTCAGTCCTTCGTTTCTTTAATCTTGGGGCATCTATGTCTGTCTTTTGTCAAGATCAATGACCCTACTGGCATAAGTAAACTTGTCATATGGAAGAGTAGGAATACCAACTTTAGCACACAGCTTGGTGATCAAGACCGGAAAAGAGAGGGAATCATTTCCGCGATGGGCTTTCCTCCGTATTACTATATTTTCCACCTCTCCAAAGATTACATGTTCCTCTATCATGATGGCCTCAATTAGAATGGCACCCTATTGAGTTGCCTTTTTGTCATTTTGAGAGAAGAGAAGACAGTTGCGAACTAGATCATACCAAAGTCGCGCCTCAAAAATCAAGGACCTCCTCGGGATATCTCCTCTCATGGTAGACCACACAGGGTTGCCCAAACCATTGGTGGGGGCTGTCTCCTGATATGGCTTTGGTTCAGCCATCAATTAAGCCATGAGGGCTAGTGCAGGATCGATTGGGTGTTCCCAATAAATAACATTGATGGCGGTGGGGGTGACAAACATTTTCTCGCTCGGACGATGACCGCATTTAGATCGGGGAACTTGTCCTTGGGACCTTTACAGCCCTTGGAATCCTGTATGGCTTAGTAAGCCACAACGAATTCCCAGACTATCTCTTCATAGTATCCCCCGGGCATGTCATGAAATGGCTGTGACTCTCTAACAGCAAACTAATAGTGCATATTGGGAAGCTCGTCTCCAACTTCCCCCAAATTAAAACTTCGCTCCATATTAAAAGTTATGTTCTTGTCCCGAGTGTAGTAGGCTTTCATGCCCTCTACTCTGAAACGGAGCCTTACTTCTTCTACAGGCGACCTTTGTTTAGGTTGGCCCCCTGTAAGTCGCCTGTTTGAAGACATATTATGCAACCAGAGATTGTGAGCCAAGAGACAAAAATACAGCCTAAAAAGAAGTTAGCAACTACAAAGGATGGAATGCAATGGATTAGAAAATCAAAGTAGGTAACTGTTGTCTTGTGCAGACCACGTGCGAAGCGCACCAGGAGGGGTGCTCATCGCATGTGTTTTCGCACAAGTCCAAGAACCTTCAAGGACTTTTTAACTGAGGTGCGATGCTAGTACGATTCGCACCATCAGGAGTGCATATCGCACCACGCGTCGCCCCTCAGATCAGTGACCTGCTCATTTTTTTCAACTTGGTGCGATGCCTTGTGTGCCCCGCACATCAAGATCTGTGCATAGTATGTGAAACCCACAATGACATAATTGGAATTTTTAGTTCCTTGTGTTCTTGTGAGTTATTCATATGATTCACAGAGCAAGATGTGCTTCGGCACTTGGCACTACACAACAACCAAATCACATTAAACAAGGGGGAAAGGGATTATGACCTTAACTTCTGGTACTCAGACTTCCCCGGATTTCCATTGACACAAACACAAGCAAGAAAGGACTCAACGACTTCCCTTAAGATCAACGTTAACCCGTCTATCATCGGGAATATCAAGCCTTTCTTGCACAATGAGCACCAATAAGCATAGAAATAATCAACCCTTCCTTCACCAAACATAAACCCCAAATAGATTTTCAACAAGGATCATGGGCATACAATTAGCAACATTCAACCTCAATAGTCAACTATCAATCAAAACCTTGTGACAATCGATGATTTGCCCTTAAGAACGACGTCACCCAATCTATCATCTGGACAAATCAAGGACTAGTCACAAGTGTGTTACTGAGACTTCACCCCAAAACAGATTTCAAGGCTAAACATTACTACCAATCAACATGCACATTCAAGAATTATAATCTACCAAGTTGACACTAAGGTATATTATCAAAAACAACTCAAAATTGGGGACCCAAAATTTTCGAATCTCACCCAAAATCAACATGGCAATTTTATTAAGCATGCTTCACAATATGAGTTCCCATCATTCATAAAAACAACTATTTAACATCGGGGAACTTACCACAAGTGAAGATTATGAAGGGAAGAGTGAAAACTGAAGCTTTTTGAACTCCAACAATGGTGACCCACAAGACCTTCTTGGATAATGACGGCGGTGACGGTGGGGGCGTAGCGGGAAAATTTGGGTGAGAGGAGAACTTTGAGAGGGAATTTCGGGACTTGTGGAGAAAGATGGTGGAAAAAGAAGAGAAGAGGTGGTTTTAAAAGAAAGAAGAAGAAGAAAAGTCAGCCGGGTCATCTCTGGGTCAGGTCGGTCAACGGGGTAGGTCAAATAAAATTCAAGTTTACCTTTCGTTTACCGTGACATGCGATTTGCACCAAGCAAGGTGAAAACCGCATGGTGTATCACACAAGCCCCCTATTTCACCCCTGGACTTGCCCAGGTATCTATTTTGTCATGCGGTGGAGGTGCGATGTGCACGGCCCGACGCACATCACCTCCCATTTTTTAGATTTCCTTCAGGTATTCTGGTGTGGTGTGCGATAGGCTGTGCGACATGCACAATTGCTTGTGTGGTCCGCACAGTCCACCGCATGACTCTTGTTTGCCTTGCGTTCCTTTGTTCAATTTTTCTATCCATGCAATCCTATAAAAACACCAAAAACAACACAAGATAATCAAAAACAAAGAAAGAAACTTGGGTTGCCTCCCAAGCAGCGCTTGATTTAACATCGCGGCACGATTATACTACCTCAATCCTTAATAATTTTTGGAGTTACCGATGGTGTCGCTAGGTAATTACCCTTTCATACGAGGGTTCATTTGGCTTGATAGGTGGGTCATTTGGGCGTCAAGATGCTTGATCAAGGTGCAGTGGGAGCTCACGGTTTGGTGAAGTGTTGAAACCTCACTCTTTAGCTCACTTACTCCCGAATTTGTAGTGTCCACCTTCTTGATAACCAAGGACAGCATGTCCTCTAACTTGGATTGGCCAGGGTTGCTTGTGCCCGGTTGGTAGAGAGAGTCCGCCTTGTTCAGAGGGATATAGGGATTTGAACTCCGGTGATTGAAACGTTCACCATACTTGTCTCTGGCACGCCAATTGCCATCCCTCTCTTTGTCTCTAATCAGACATTGATTCTCCTCCCGTGGGCAATAATACCCGGGGCAAGAACCCTCCGACACAAAGCATAGCTTACCATCAACCTCAGTCATAAGCTCCACATCACTCACTTGAATATCCGGTGTACTCACTGCATTCACCTTCTTAACACCATCTCCTATTACATGCTTGGACATCAAATAGATTTGAGATATCATATTCACCAAAGATTCATCTCGCTCCTCATCTTTCTTTCTCATTTCATTTATTAGGATTGTTGAGGGCGTTCCAAGAGTTGGCACCTCTGCCTCTCTCGTGTGCCAAGCATGGTTAGTCTTGGTCATTCGTTCTAATAGCACCGAGGCAATGGGGAATTCTAAATCCATAAAGGTGCCACCTCTAAGGTTATCAGCCACTTATTTGTTCACGGCGTTTAATGACCGTTAAAAGCCTTGGAGCAACACGTTGTTTCACAATTCATGGTTTGGGCACAAAAGAAGCTTCTTCTTGAATCGTAGCTAAACCTCATGTAGGGGCTCGTACGGGAGCTACCTAAAGTTGGTAATCTTATCTATTAACTTCATCATTTGAGATGGAGGAAAGAATCTCGAGGTAAATGCCTCAACCAACTTGACCCAAGATGTTATAGATTCATTCGGAAATTCTTCCAACCACGACGTGTCTTCCCCCGTCAATGAGAATGGGAATAGGCGCAATCGGATGGACTCTTAGGAGATATGTTGGAAGATGAACGGTTGGAAAATCTCCACAAAATTCTAAATATGCCGGTTAGCATCTTCATAGGCCGCTCCACCAAATAGACCCTTCATTTGAATCAAGTGGAGCATGGTGCTTGTCACATGGAAGACAACATTTCCCACCATGGGGGGTAGACGGATTGCAGCTACACCTCCTTGCATCATAGGCTCAGCAGCGTTGGCATTATCGAAGCCACGAAAGCTCTCATTATCATCGGCTTCGTTCATAGCTATCCTACTCAACCAACAAAAATAACAAAAAGTAAAAGAAAAAAAATACTCTCAATTTGACTTTAAAACAAAAATCTAAAATTATCTAACACTCAAGTACCCACCAATGACGCCATTTTTTTTATGAACGCTCAAATTGTGCTCTCCAATTAGGAGGCCACGGTGATCGTGCAGCAAAACCAAATTTATAAACCCAACGGATGTCAGGGTCATACCCAAGGGACTTGACATAGCCAACTAGAGATTGTATGAATTGATTCCACAGAGAGAGTAATTGCTTAAACAAAAACAAGTAAAATGATGAGGGGAATTGGGAAAGTTGTCACTACTAACACAATTCAACAAACAAAAAAGCAATAAAACTAAAGATGGGTGTACCAAGTGATTTAGAAGACTAGGGATGCATATCCGATGGGGAATTAGCTAATTCACTTCTACTATCACCTATTGACATGAATAGCTTTGGTCATAGGTGTGGAATTCTATCTCTCGATCAACATCCATATTTCCGATGATTTCAGTTAGAACATCATCGGTGTGATAAACAATCAACCAACATTAGCTTGGAAAGGTCATCCTATTTCTAGCTCGGACCTTTAAATGGGAGATTCCTGTGATTAGAGCTATTCCAAGCCTCTAATATAAATAGATTCCCAAGTTACCACTAGCAATTTCACATCCACAACTATGAAATTCACTCCCGAGCAATCACATAGCTAAGTAATGTAAATTACTGTTTGCAACCACCAATTTTAGGATTAAAACTTGACGAAATTACTAGACCCATGTCAAATAAGCAATTATAAAGGTGAATTAATAACACCCACACCCATTAGTTAAGCACCCATCATCAACACACCCCTAGACAAGAGAATTTAGCCACTCATAGTAGGATAAGAAGAGATACCATCTGGGTAAGTCAAATTCTTATCCATTATAGCTGAATCTCAAATTCTAGAATCAAATTAGGCACACAAATTGTTAACCAAGAGATTTGGATTGAAACCCTCTTCTCAATGGAGGTGGAAAATTGTTTACAAATAAAAAACTATTCTTCAAGAATCAGGTCTAAAGTATTGTATATACAAATTGAGCCTAAAATGGGTTTTTATATGTTCCCAAGTCATCACATAAAATTAGGACAAGTTTGCCCTTCGAGAGGTATGTTATGCGACGTACGATTCACACATCGTGATGTGCGCATCACAAACCTGCTTCAACTCAGCTAGTGACTTCAGCTGAAATAGTGGGCTTCGTGCAAAGGTGGTGCATTTCGCACCATAGGATGTGCGTGTCGCACAACGGCCGCACTCCTTTGCAGTATCTTCAACAACTTTGGCAGATTCATGCGGAGGAGGTGTGAACCGCACTTCGGCTTGTGCGTGTCGCACAACCACCACATCCCATGGCAGATTCTTCAGCTTTTCTCAACTCTTCACACTTAGCTCCTTTTTGGCTCTTTTTGGGTCCATATCCTTATTTTTCATCTTTTGTCAACAGTATATGCATATATATCAATAAAGGCCATAAGAACCTCTAAATCTACTCAAAACATAGCAATAATTCAAGGATATAGGCTCAATAAGTTGGTAGATTACGACTTATCACTTCTTCCTTTTCATTTTAAAACATTCCCCAAACTCATTTTCTCCATTATTCCTCTTGAGCTGAAGCTTTATTTACTGTTCGAGCTCATTATAAATTTCTGGGGTTATCAAGTCTTGTCCATGAGCGATTTATCACCCTCTATTCATAAGTTCTAACCTTTAAATTCGATTAATTCTTTTTTAATTCCCATATTGTTCTTGGGGTTCTAAGGGCTGTTTTGGGCCCTTCCATTAGTCGATTTCCGCTCAAACTTTGAGCATATATTCCTACCAATGTTTGGAATATCTTGGCAGTTTTCATTTTTGGTTTCAAGTTGTGGGGCCCATGGGCCCTCTTTTGACCCAGATTTCTATCTGGATAAAATATTAGCATTATGGGTACCGTTAGCTTTGTATTGATGAGTAGAGTATTATTTTGATTAGTTTCTTTGCAATTAAGGATTTCTCAGAGCAACTCAGGCTTGGATGACGTCTTTCCAATAGCTTTTCATTAGACGTCTAGTAGGTTATGGCTTACCTACCTTAGACTTTGCATATATAAAATATAATTATATTATTTAGCATCTTTGGGTTAGGTTTACTAGGTTGGTACCCCAGACCTTGTCTGTTTTCTTTTTGTTCGTCTTGATTTAGATGTTGGCCTTAATATTTTATCTAGATTGTAGTATTACCCTTAGAGCCCTGTGTGGCCTTTGTAGATGCCTTTGGACCATAGATGGTGGGATATTTGGGAAATGTCCATGAGTCCCAGACATCGCATCATGATATTGAGCTAGTTATCTTTGTTGTAGAGCAGATTGAGCCTTTACAGGGCCGATAGGTTGATTGTGAGCCATTTGGCTACTGATTGTACTCAAACATATCATCATTATCATATAAAAGTGTTTTCTACATTTGTTTATTACTACTATAGTTTCGGGCCTAACTGTCACTAGTTTTCTAAATCTTGCATGGCCTAGAGGGCCCGTTTTCTGTTATAAATGGCTGTAGAATGGATTTTAATTGGTTTTTATTATTTTCTTGTGATAAAAGATATTATATGATGACTTTCACACTAATTTTGAGGTGATACTAGACTCGGACCAAGCCAAGCACTAGACATATTTTTTTACTAATTATAGACCTGGATAGACTCTGGCACCCATATTGGGATTCCGAGACTTACTAGTTTAAACTCAAATAAACTCAGAGAACCCATATTGGGATTCAGAGATTTACTTATTTAGATCTAGATGAATTTTGGGCACTCACCTTGGGGTATCGAGATTTTGTATGTGGTCGCGTAGACTTTCATGGACCTTGTCAATACAAACAAGGGGCTACGAGCTATGATTATCGAAGGAGGGGTATATAATGTAGTACATGTATATGGGGGACTCCTTCAATAGATCCTACCTATAGGCCTATAGGCACCAGAGGAGGTACATACGGTACTACTAGCACACCTGGTTTTATCATATCATATGATATCATTCATCATGTGTAGGATTCTACCCATGTAATTCTACACATGTTTGCTATTTGTTGAGTGTAGCTCTGGTAGCATGGGATGTCAGAGGGTTTGTTTTTACTTGTATATATTCGTCAGGTGTATAGGCATCCGTTGGGACTGTAGGTAAATTAACTTACTCGCTCCTATGATAGTACTTATTAGGTTGCCTTTTTGATCATCAGTAGATTAGCTTACTCTCTCTCCTTTTATAGTTACTAGTTCATTTGCTTTCAGATCATCCTTACCTTGTGAATGTACTGGTAGCATGATTATGTTAGTTTCTTTTCCTTCTTCCATTATATTTGAGGTTACCGGTATACCGCCATGTTCATAAACTTTCTGTCTACATTATTGTTGCAAGGATCCAGGTGCGCCCTCTACTCTTTCACGTGTGTTTTGCGATGTATCTTTTGTGGCTAGAATTTTATACTTGTATTCTCTTTGTTTTCTATTTGTTGCTTGTTTCTGTGTACTTTCCACTATTTGCTTTTTTGACTACATCTTTCCTATCCACTTTATACTGCTTTTATATCTAATATATTATCAGTCGGCTAGTAATGCCTACTAGGTGCCTGTTGCTTTGCAATTGGTCGTCATACTACACTTTACATCTTTCTAGTGCAGATCCTAATGAGATCAATATCCATTTATTGCATGGATACTCATGTATATTTTGGACATCCGAGACCAGGGTGAGCTCCTGACGATGAGGGCTTGACCATATCTCTTCTTTTGTCACTATTTACGCTTTTGCTTATTTATATAGAGTTGTATATTCTTATTTTGGTCTTTGTAGTACTCTGTATATTTTAGTGATGGCTCTTGTACTTTCGGTAATAGGTCATGGGTTGGTGTAGATTTTTTATATACATATTTTGGTTGCTTTCCTTTCGTGTTGATTTCTTTATCTGCTTCTGCTTATTTTGCTTTTTGTTTATGCTCGCTTAGGTAGTAGCCCATTACTAACCATTCCAAGCTTCGAGGATTGGTTCTCCTATAGAGCAGTTGTAGGAGCAATCATGACCTGAGAAATTGAGTCATGATAGCATGGTATCAGAGCCCCAGGTTCACCGGTGTCATTGGTCCAAGAGCAAGTGTCCAGTAGTGTGTCGCGAATCGGTACGATGATATTTGTATCCTATATGTGAGAGGCTACAGGGCATTATTAGGAAAAGTTCCCTATTCTTGGCTCCTTATCATGCATTTTTGACTCTATAAACTTTTAACTTCATTGTTCCATTCCTTCTCTAATGACTACGACGAGTATGACAACGAATGACAATGAGACTTTTGTGCCTGTTTCTATAGCTCTTCCTCTAGTGCCAGGATTTCAGATCAAAAGCTTACCGCATCAGCTAGAGGGTTTGGGTCCAGCCCAACCTCTAGTGGGATTTATATCTACCCCAGTTCTTTAGGACACCATGGCTAGGACTCCGAGTCTTTTGAAGGGTGTGTCACAGGTAGGGGCAATACCCTATACTTTGAGCGGTGCTTTGGCTAGGTTTGAGGTTATAGGTCTCCAGCTGGGTTCTGTGTCAGTTTAAGAGTATGAGGCAAGGTTTCACGAGGTGACTAGGTACACTGCTCGGGTTATGTTGTGATCTATGTCTCCTGAGTGTTCAAGCAATGGGGTGTCCTTTGGATGAGGTCCCATTAACTGGCCATCTACATCAGCTAAATGTGAGCTATCTATCAACAAAGGTGTCCGTCTAGCATTTGCCAGTTGCTGAGTTAAGTAATCCTCATTTGGAATAATTGCTAGCAATTCATTCTTCTTCTCTTACTTCCCATTCTCTGATTGTGATTGTTTTACATGTGATAATTGTGCTTCTTCATCAAAACTTTGCACAATTTGGGCTCCTATTTGACTATTGTTCCATTGCTTAGTTTGTGCTACTATATCAGCCTCTATTTTGGGCTCATCATTATTATTATTGTACCATGTGTATCCATGTTTGTTGTATTTTCTATATCTCCTTCCTCTGGTCCATCTTCTTGTAGTACATCAAATGAGTTTGCAATATTGATTCCCTTTGTTGTAATAAATCTCCCCTCTTCAGAATCAGTAATTAAGTTGGTGGTGCCATTATCAAACTTGAATCTTCTGCTTGTGGGATTCCATTTTGCTAGAACCACTCTACGATTTATCTAACTCCTCTTTACTGGAAAATCATGTTGTTCCTCCTTTTTATCTTCTTCTTGTATCTCATCATTCTCCACCTTCTTAAGATCAGGATGTAAGCTCCTGCACTCCTTTTCAACATGTCCTTGCAGCTTATAGGTGTGACAGTACTTGGGCAACATGTCATATTGGATTGTAATTTTCTATACTCTAGTCTCATTTGTCCTCCTATTCAATACTTCAAATTCCATATAACCTGGTAGCTTAGAATCCAAATCCACCTGTACTTTTACTTTTTCATAGCTTGGTCGAGTTCTATTGATGGTAGCCATATACAAATGGATTGGCTTTCCCACTACAGATGCTAGGGATAATAGTGATTCATTCACAAAAAAAAGTAGGAAGAACATCTGGGAAAGAGATCCAGACCATCGCTAGTCCTGTCTCTTCTTCCAGTTTGAACTTTGAATCATAAATTCAGGGCCTCATCTGTTATGCTATGCCATCTTTTGTTGTGATATAGTAATTATTTTTGGAGAGTATGTTTACAATGTCCTTAATTAGACTGAACCTCATTAAGATGTGCATGTGTCTAAGCAGGACAATTTTGTATTCTCCATTAATCTTTCATTGCTTTGGTATTTGATTTCATAAATCTTCCAACTCAAGCCACCTATAGGAAAATTTACCAATCACTTCTAGTTGTAATTCTTAGATGGTATTCATCTTTCCCATTTTTTCTTCTGTCCAAGTAACCCTTGGTACTCCATTTTTGTATGCTACCAACTTCATAGGGATTGATTCTTTCATCACCTGTTTAACATTGGACTTTATTACATCTGCATATTGCACTTTTTTTTCAGCAAGACAGTCTTTTCCTTTTATTGGTTGTTCTCCAATAGGCAAATCAGTAGGCTCGGTAGGCAATTTAGTCCTATTTGGTGAGTTGGGATGATATAGTTCAAGAAAATTGGTGGTTGATGTGAGTGAAGTACTAAAGGGTTTCTAGCTAGTCTCAGATGACTGACCAGTGGCCAGACCGGCCATGCCAATGGCGGTTGATCTGGGATAAGGTGAGTAAGTAGGGTTAGGCTTAGGCAGTGGCGCTTCGATAGTCAACCTTCCTCCTCCTCCTTTAATTGGTTTTTATTGTTTTATTGTTATAAAAGAGATTATATGATGATTTTCACACTGATTTTGAGGCGATACTAGACTCAGTTGAGCATAGTGCTAGATATGTTTTATTACTGATTTTTGACCTAGATAGACTCTGAGAACCCATATTGGGATTTTGAGACTTACTAATTTAGACCTGGATAAACTTCGGGCACCCATATTGGGATTTTGAGGTTTGCTGATTTAGACTCGAACAATTTTGGGCACTCAACTTAGGATTCTGAGATTTTATATGTGGTCGCATAGACCTCCATGGACCTTGCCAATCTGGACCAAGGGTTATGAGCTGCGAGTACCGAAAAAGTGGTATACGGTAGTAAATGGGGGACTCCTTCCATAGATCCTACTTGTGGGCCTATAGGCACTGGAGGTACATACGGTACTACTGGCACACCTGTCTTTATCATATCTTTCATCATGTGTATGATTCCCCCCTTGTTTGCTGTTTGTTGAGTGTATGCTCTGGTAGTATGGGATACTTGAGGGTTTGTTTTTACTTGTATGTGTTCCACGGGTGTATGGGCGCCCATTGGGACTATTGGTAGATTAGCTTACTCTCTCCTATGATAGTACTTGTTAGGTTGCCTTTTCGATCAACAGTATATTAGCTTACTCACTCTCCTATTATAGTTATTAGTTAGTTTACTTTCAGATCATCCTTACCTTGTGAATTATATTATTAGCATGATTATGTTAGTTGTTTTTCCTTCTTCCCCTTATTTGAGGTTACCGTTATACCGCCATGTTCTTAAACTCTCTGTATACATTATTGTTGCAAGGATACAGGTGCTCCCTCTATTCTTTCACCTATGTTCTGTGATGCATCTTATATGTCTAACATTTATACTTGTATTCTCCTTGTTTTCTATCTGTTACTAGTTTTCACGTGCTTTCCTCTATTTGCTTTTGTGACTACTTCTTTCCTATCTGCTTTATACTTCTTTTATATCTTTTTTATGCTGACTCATCCAATGATGAATAATGGGTTCCCGTAATTAGGCTTATTCTACACTTCTACATCTTTCAGCTGTAGATCCTAGTGTGAGCTATCACCATTGATCGCATGGATAAGTGCAGCTTTTGGACTTCCGAGACTAGGGTGAGTTCCTGATGACCGGGGCTTGACCATATCTCTTCTTTTGGATCTATTTACTCTTTTATTTATTCAAAGACAATTGTATATTCTTCTTTTGTGCTCTCTAGTACTCTGTATATTTTTATGGTAGCTCCTGTACTTTCGATACCAGGTCTTGGGTTGGTGTAGTTTCTTTATATGCATATTTAGGTTGCTTTCGTTTTGCATTGCTTTCTTTATCTGATTCTGCTTATTTTGCTTCATGTGTGTACTCGCTTAGGTAGTAGCCCATTTCAAATCATTCTGGACTACGGGGATTGGTTCGCCTATAGGGGAGTAATAGTTTCCATCATGACCTGAGAAATCGAGTTGTGACAGCTTGGTAGCAGAGCCCTAGGTTGACCAATGTCGATTGTATAAGAGCAAGTGTTTAGTAGAGTCTTTCGGATTTGTATGATAATATCTCTATCCTATCTGTGAAAGGCTATAGGGAATTAATAGGAAAAGTTCCCCATTTTTACCTCCTTATTGTGCATTCTTGACTCTATCAACTTTTAACTTCATTATTCCATTCCTTCTCAAATAACTATAACGAGTACGACAGCAGGTGGCGATGAGATTTTTGCGCCTGGTTCTACAGTGCTTCCTCCAATGCCAGGATTTTATATCGAGAGCTTACCATATCAGCTAGGGGGTTTAGGGCTAACCCAACCTGTGGTCGGATTTACGGCTACCCTTGTTCTTCAGGACACCGTGGCTAGGACTCCGAGTCTTTTGGAGGGTGTGTCACACGTAGGGGCAATACCCACTTTTTCGAGTGGTGCTTCGACTAGGTTTGAGGTTACGAGTCTCTAGCAAAGTTCTATGTCAGCTTTTGAGTAATAGGCAAGGTTTCACGAGGTGACAAGGCGCACTGCTAGGGTTATGCCTACTGAGTTTGAGAGAGTACAGGGTTTTGTCAGAGATTTGATTTCACTACTCAGTTTGGTGACAGAGCACTTGGTTACACTTGGGCTACCTTTCTTCAGGTGGTTGATCATGCTGGGCTATAGAGGGGTTATGTCGTAAGGCTTATGGATGTATGTGTAAGAGGTATCGCTATGATGGCAATTTTTGTGGTTCTCAGTCTCGAGGTAGGGGTTCTCTTGTAGAGATCAGTTTTATTGTTTTTTGTCTAACAAGCCAGTTTTGGTTGCTTTGCAAGATTCAAAGGGCAGTTGTACAGGGCATGTCGGGTAGAGCAGGCATGGTACAAGTCAGGCTTCCTGGGGTTTGCCTTCTGGGTATGTAAGCCGTGGTGACTAGTTAGGCTCAATGAGATATTTACGTCAGACTTCATTTAGTAGGGTTTGCTTCCAGTGCAATTAGTTTTGGCACTTCGCTAGGGAATGCCCCACGATCATGCATTCCAGTCAGCAGGATTTATCTCCTAGGGATCCAGTGCCACCGACTAGAGGTGGTGTGCAGGGAGTAGGGGTGGTCCCTAAAAGGTTAAAGATGACCTTAAGCCAGATAGTGTAGGTAGCCATCCCGAGGCAACCGGGCACCTTGCATCAGAGTATGACTTCTTTGGGTTTCTATGGTTGTGGAGTGGTTGAGCACATTTATAAAGAGTTTTCCCGATGCGGTATGATTGATCCTTTAATATCAACTACTCAGTTCAGGGATAGGCACATAATGTTCGAGGCCCCCAAAGTAGGTCACAGATGGAGGTTTCAGATATCATTACTACAGGTACAGCCTTTGTTATCATCAACTAGTTCTGGTATTGCTTGCTTTGGGGGTCTACCCTTTTTCATATGTATATATATTTGCCTACCTACTTCCCTCTAGATTTATTTGATTTTGTAGTGCTTATGCATGTGACTACCTTGTAGAAGGATTCTTTTAGTAGTGGATGGGGTGTGTTAACTGTGGGAAGTGACTACATAGGGTTATGACTCGTGGGTAGGCCTTGTTAGCTTAATTTGTGGTCTTCACTGTGATTCGAGAGTTGGTTGAGTATCTCAACTTCTAGCGGTTTTAGGTGGTTATTACCAAGGCCGTTATCTAGTGTTTGCTTGGAACTTCTCAGTTGGTATGGTGTGGTACCGGTAACAATGTTCCAGGGGAAGTTGTTTTGTCTTAAGGAGAGTGGTGTTGGGCAAGTAAGTGGGTATTTGGTGGTTTTGCTTATTAATCAGGAGACTAGTGTCGACTCTCTTTACTGAATCGGTTTAGGTGGTTAGCATGTATCCGTGTTGTTTTCTCTATTTTCCTCAGTTTCTAGTTTGTTTGAGTTGGGACTGTAGCATTGAAGTTGAGTTGGGAACTCAGCCAATTTTTTTCCTGCCTTATCGAGTGACGCCAGCGGAGAAGTAGGAGTTAAGGGAAATGCCCCAAGATCTTCTGAGAAAGTGGTTGTCAGGTCCACTGTATATTTGGAAAGGGTTCTATTTGGTTTGCAAAAGGAGAGAGATGACTCCTTGCATGTATGCGTGGATTCCTGGTAGTTGGCTGATGTGACTGATAAATGCTCAAACATACTCTCCAAAGATGGAGGTAACGGTGATCATCAAGCAAAACACATTTATAAGTACCCAACAGGTGTCGGGGCCATACCCACAAAGACATGGCGATATCGCAATGATGATTGTATTGAAACGACTTCACTAAGAGAGTAAATGTTCAAAAATAGGAAAATAAAGGATTGGGGGAATTGGGATTTTGTCAGAACAATCTCAATTCTTAACAAAGCAAGAAAGTAAAACGGGTGTACAAATTTGAGTAGACAACTAGGGATGTGTATCCAATAGGGCTCTAATGTGGGATAGGGTAATTGCTTATTCATGCTTATTCTCGATCATTCACATAGGTAGCCTTGGTCATGGGTATGGATTATTTATCTCTCGATCAACAACCATATATCCAACAATCTCGGTTAGAGCACTATCGATTTAACAACAAACAACCAAGATCAAGCTTAGGGAGGTCATACTATCTCTAGCTTAGACCCTTAAATGAGTGATTCCTTAGATATGAGCTATCTCTAGCCTCAATCTAGGAGGAAGCCCAAGTTCCCACTATTAATTTCACATCTGAAACTATGAAATTCTCTTTCAAGCAACAACATAGCCAAGTAAGGAAAATAAATGTTTGCAACCACCAATTTTAGGATCAAAACATGGTGAAACTACTAGACCCATATCAAATAAGCAATTATAAGAAAGAATTAGCAACACCCACAACCATTTGTCAATCACCCATTATCAACACATCCCTAGACAAATGAAATTAGCAACTCATGCTAACGGAAAGAGAAATACCAAATGGGTACGTCAAATTCCTCTTCATTCAAGTGTAATTGCAAGTTCTAAGCTCAGTTTTGGTACACAAATGGTTAACCAAGATTTGGAAAAGAGAATGGATTGAAACCCTCTTCTTGTAAGAGAGGAAAACTTGTTCTCAAAGCTTAAATTACTTGCAAATATTCAGAGTTGAAGGATTTTTTTTACAATTGTGCCTAAATTGGACTTTTATACTTTCCCAAAATGTCACAAATTTTCTGGACAAAATTGCTCTTCGAGTGGTGTGCGACGCGATGTGCGGTTCGCACATCATGATATGCACGTCATATACTCTTTTTAGTTAGACCAGTGACTTCAGCTAATTTGGAGGCCTCGTGCAAAGGCGGTGCAGTTTTCACAATGAATTGTGCGCGTCACATAGTGACCGCACCTCTTAGCAAATTCTTCAATGTATTTTGTGGCTCTATGCGGTGTAGGTGCATTCCGCACCACATCTTGTGCGTGTCGCACAGACACCGCTTCTCAGGGCAGAATCTCCATCTTTTTCGATCACTTCACACTTCACTCCTTTTAAGCTCTTTTTGGGTCCATTTCCTTTTTTTTCCATCTTTGATCACAAGTACCTTCATAGACATCAATAAAGGCCATAAGAACCTCTAAATCAATTTAAAACATGAAATAATTCATGGATAAAGGCTCAGTAAGTTGGTAGATTACCGACTTATCAAACGCCCAAACTTGAACTATTACTTGTCCTCAAGCAAGATACTCACAAGGTAAGGAATGAATTATGCTCTAAACTCAATCAAGGCACAAAAGACTAACCTATACTAAAAATTAAGAAAGAGAACAAACAAAAAGACTCAACTACAATGCTCATCTCTATTTGAACCACCACAATATCGAGGCAATTGGTCATTTCAAAACCTTTTCCAAAAGGACTTCATTTCTCATTCAAAATCAAGGGAATTTTGTCATTCAAAACAAGACATTTAAGCTTCTCAAGTCATTGGCATGGACCGTCAAGATTTGCCTCGAGATTCGCCACACAACTTGTCTTATTCATTCCTCTCAATTGAAATAGACACTTCATGTTTCAATTCGAGTGCATGATGCCACTCACCACAAGAAATAATCCCACTCACAATCATGCAATTCATAAAACAACGGGATTATAGAAGAACCAAGAAGACTCTCACTCTCTCAAGGAAGTTCAAGTGCACACACGTCGAACCATAGGCTTGCCCTTCATTTAAATCTCCACTAATATAGGTATCCAAGCTCGGAATCACCAAGGACTTGCGGATTACGATGTTGGCTAGGGCTAAGGTGAGGATTTCATTTGGTTCAAGTGACTAAACCTCCCTAATGCTCTTTGCTATCATTTCAAACACCGCTCATATTTTTAGATTTTTGACTTCACCATATTTCTCCCTCACACAACCCAAGCTTCTCCTTTTCAATCATGATCATTCAACTCCTTGTATTTCCTTCATTTTGTAGCACCTAATTTTTTTTCATTTTTTGCTCATTGGATTGGCTTTTGGAGCAATTTTAAATTCAAACCTAAGTTCTACCTTGCACTTGAAGTTCATTCCTTTTCTTCTCCTCATTTGATCACATGCACCCCCAAACTTAGGCATTTGCCTATGTTGTCTTTACATTCCCCCCGCCCCCCCCAAATATAGGCTTTTAGCCTACATTTCACTTTCAAGCAATTAGGGAGGATGGATGCCAAGGTAGAGGTTCCAAAAAGGTTATGGTTTTAAACAAGGTTCCAAAGAATGGGCACAAGCTCAAAGGGGTTCACTAGGATTAATGTCGAGGGAAGTCATTTGAGTGAAGTGGCTATCACAAAGGGCCTAGAGTCATCTTCCAAGCTTGGTCAGTCCTAAAATTTTGCCTTGAATTACGTTCGAGGAAAGTTCTAGATGACACGCATGCATGAGAATCAAGGTAAATCCTCACCACACAAGGCATCATGCCACAAGACTTCTTTCATTAGTCCCAACATCAATTTTGACAAATGACTTTCGACAAGCTATTCCGAGTTTATTACACACTCGTTTGTGCGTCAATCAAGCCAAAGTGAGAGTGTGCAAGTCATGACAAGAGAATGCTTTTCCTCAAAAATTTATTTCCCTTCTTCCTTTTATTTCCAAAAACAACAAGCCAAGAAATTTTTTTGGTTGGCCCATTTCGAGACAAGCAACTACAAACTCAAATTTTAAACAAAAACTTGTCATTTTCCCTTAATAAAGTCGCCTTTCAATCTATTATAGGGAACCACCAATCCAGTTCAACACAAAAACAAAAGAAAAAGAAAATAAACAAAACTCTTGATCCTTGGGAAAGAACCTTTGTATTAAGAAAACTCTCTGAGTTTATTGTTAAACTACTATTAACAAGGCGATATCCAATTATGGAACCTCTAAACACAAACGGAACATTGTCCTCAATGATATTAACTAGATTAAATAGATTACTCACATAGTAACTGGTGTGAAATATACTAATGTTGATGCGATCGCACTTCAGTCGCACAAATAAAAATGTGCGACACACACTTTGAGGTATGAAAATCTCCCTGTTGATCACATGGTGGTGTGGAGTTTTAGGCAAATTTTCTAGTTCAATGTTATGAGGTGCAAAATTGGCTTGCGACGTGAACAATCACTCATTCAACCGCACACCAGTTGCACGATATGGAGCTCAACTTCTCAACCTTTTATTCTGCTTGTGCAACCAGTTGTGCGAGGCACATTTTATAATATGCGACCGCTTGGGGTGTCGCACATTCTGACCATGGCTCACATCTCTTTAGCTTGGCTCCCAACTACAAGGCTAACAAAAATAACATACAAAGTAAAACCAGAAAGCAAAAAAAAATACAGAAAGTAACAATAAACAATGCTTGGGTTGCCTCCCAAGAAGCGCTTAGTTTAACGTCACGGCTCGACGAAGGTACCTCCCACTCAAGGATCGTCAAGATAAATGGCTTCTAAGATTGTGACTTCCACTAGAATTCCCAAGTACTTTTTCACTAGCTGCCTATTGACTTTGAAGCCTGAGCCATCCTGATTTTCCAATTCTATGGCTCCATTGGTGAAAACTTGAAGCACTTTGAAAGGGCCCGACCACTTGGACCTTAGTTTTCCCAAAAAAAGCCAGAGTCTATAGTTGAATAAGAGCACCCAATCTCCAAGGTGGAACTCTCGCTTGAGGATTTGCTAATCATGATAGTGCTTCATCCGGTCTTTACAGATCGAGGTGCTTTAGTAAGCCCGTATCTAAAACTCATCCATTTCATTGAGGTCTTCCACTCTAGCACGAGTGACTCTTTCCTAATCCAAGTTCAGCTTCTTCAAGGCGCACATTGCCTTGTGTTCCAATTTGACCGGCAGATGACAAGCCTTGCCAAAGACCAATTTATAGGGGGACATACCAATCGAGGTCTTGTAAGTTGTCTTATACGCCCATACTGCATCATCTAACATGCATGACCAATCTGTTTGATGAACATTGATCGATTTTGAAAGGATGGACTTGATCTCCCAATTGGAAACCTCAACTTGCCCGTTCGTTTGTGGATAATAGGGGGTGGCCACTTTGTGTTTGACTCCATTTTTCTCAAGGAGTGCACTAAATAATTTTTTGCAAAAATGTTACCCCCCATCACTAATGATGGCACGGAGGGGTGCCAAATCGAGCGAAAATATGTTTTTTAACAAGAGTTGTCATGCTTCTCCCTTGATTATTTGGTAAAGCTACCGCCTCAACCCACTTGGACACGTAGTCCACAGCCACTAGAATAAAGGTGTTCCCATGTGAACTCACAAAGGGTCCTATGAAATCGATACCCCATACATCAAACAATCCTACCTCAAGGATTGGACTTAAAGAAATCTCATGGCATCGAGAAATGCCCCCTCACGTTGAAACTTGTCATGATCCTTCACTAAATCATGGGCATCTTGAAATAGAGTCAGCCAATAGAATCTACTTTGCAATACCTTTGAAGTCGTGTGCATACCCCCATGATAACCACTAATGGGTGAGGAATGGCATGCTCTAAGAATGGGCATCATTTCAACTTTTGGTATGCACCTCCGTATCATCCCATCAGCGCAAATCTGAAACAAGTAATGCTCATCCCAATAATATTTTTGGATATCATGAAGAAATCTCTTTTTCTGATTTGAATTCAAACCCTCCAAAAGCAAGTCACTTTTTAAGTAATTAGCAAATCTGCAAACCAAGGTGTTAGGTCATGGGATGTAGCCAAAATACGCTCATCAGGGAATGAGTCATTAATTTCAAGCTCTCCCACGGGCCTTCCCTCTTCTTCCAAGCATGATAAGTGATCGGCCACTTGATTCTCACACCCTCTCTAGTCCTTCACCTCAAAGTCAAATTCTTGAAGAAGTAACACCCATCGAATTAATTGGGGCTTGGCATCCTTTTTAGTCATCAAATACATGATAGTTGCATGGTCAGTATACACCACCCCTTTAGTCCCCAAGAGGTATGCATGAAATTTCTCGAAAGCAAACACTACAACAAAAAATTTCTGTTCTGTTATGGTGTAGCTTGTTTGGGCCGTGTTCAAGGTTTTGTTTGGATAGTAGATCAGGTGAAAAAGCTTTTATCTTCATTTTCCAAGCACCACCCCAAAATCTACACCAACGGAATTGCTCATAAGCTCAAACGGTTTTGACCAATCTGGTGTAATGATAATAGGGGTGGAGGTTAGTTTTTCTTTCAAGATGAGGAATGCCTTCATGCATCTATCATCAATGTTAAATTTGGATTCCTTTTTCAGTAGCTTACATAGAGGATAGGCTACTTTTTGAGAAGTCTTTGATAAAGCGCCTATTGAATCCGGCGTGGCCAAGAAAACATCAGATGCCTTTCATAGTTTTAGAGGGGGTAGCTTCGATATAACCTCAATTTTGGCTTGTTCAACTTCAAGATCTTTCTTGAAAATCTTGTTCCCCAAAACTATCCCTTCTTTCACCATGAAATGACATTTTTCCTAATTCAACACCAAATTTGTTTCCTCAAACCCTTTAAGTACCTTTTCAAGATGCTCCAGGAAGTCTCTAAACTCATACCCAACCACAGAGAAATCATCCATGAAGATCTCCATGGTATCCTCCACCATGTCTGAAAATATCAATATCATACACCTTTGGAAGGTTGTCGGGGAATTGCAAAGCCCAAAGGGAATTCTCTTGAAAGCAAAGGTCCCATACGGACATGTGAAAGTGGTATTTTCTTTGTCTTCTAGAGTGATTGAAATTTGAATGTATACGGAATAACCATCTAAAAAAAATAGAAGCCACGGCCTGCCAATCGGTCTAGCATTTGATCCATGAACAGGAGAGGAAAATGGTTTTTTTCCATCAAAGAATTCAATTTTTAGTAGTCCATACATACCCTCCAACTGGTCACGGGTCTGAGAGCAATCAACTCATTTTTTCATTGGGAACCATGGTAATTCCTCCTTTCTTTGGCACGCATTGCACTGGGCTAACCCAAGTGCTATCGGATATGAGAAAGACCAACCCTGCGTCCAACTATTTAATAATTTCTTTCTTCACCATCTCTTGCATTGATGGGTTAAGCCTTCATTGGTTCTCAATGAAAGGAATGATTTCTTCTTGTAGGTTTATTTTATGCGTGCATATTCCCAGAGGTATACCTATGACATCAACTATGGTCCACCCTAAAGCTCGAATGTGCTTCTTCAACACTTTAAGCAAAGCTTCCACTTGCTTGTCGCTCAATGTATTAGAAATAATGACTCGCAAGGTCTTGTTTGCACCCAAGTAGGCATATTACAAGTGGGAATGCAGTGGTTTGAGCTCAAAGGTAGGAGGCTCAATGATTAAAGGTTTGGATGGTGGAGTTTGCCTGCTCTTTATATCAAGATCAAGTTTCTTCAGAGGGTAAGAGTAGGAGCCCATTCCTACTAATGTACAACAAATCTCTTCATAATCCTCTACCCCATCACCATCATGATTAAACAGGACCGCTTCTAACACCTCATCCACAAACCCCTCTTTTATGTGTAACGATTTCCTCAATCCTGCCAATTGTGAAATCCATTTGAAGATCACTCGATTCCTTCATAGATCTGTTCACATCAAAGGTGTCTTCCTCATTATTCATCAAAAAATTTAACTCTCCCGAGTCCATTGTGCTTAAGGTATGCCCTGTTTTTATATTAGGTTTCCCCAAGATAATGGGTATCTCAAATCCCCCTTTGCAGTCAAACACAACAAAATCCACAGGGTATACCATCCTTCCTACCTTAACCAAAATTTCGCAACCAACCTTCATGGGGTGCTTCATCGACTGATCCATCATAAAGAACTTCATGTTTGTTATGGTAGGCTGTCCCAACTCATGTCATCTCAAGGTGGCTAAAGACATCACATTGACACTTGCGGTCTCATTGCATACCAACCTTGTGGACTTATGAACTCCCCTCGAATAACAAATAGTGTGTACGCCCAACAACAATGGATCATTGGTGAACTCACCCAATAGAATTGGAGTACAAAAGGGGACAGCTGAACCACCCCAAAATCCTCTAGATTGCAAGTGGTGCATAATTCTTTCACAAACTTGGCATGTTCGGGTATCTTGTTAAAAGCAGTGCTTGCAGGAATATTGATGGTGATTCTCTTAAACATAGACTCGAAATCCCATGGAGTTTCATCCACTTTTTATTGCAACAAACGCTGAGGGAAATGAGGTGGACATATAGGGAAAGATTTCGAAACTTTAGGCACCTCACTATCACATTGTATGGATTTGGTCAAACCATTTCCCCAAGCTTGCTTGTTTCTATGTTTGCTTATCATTGGCATTGCAACATCAATGGGGTTGGGTGAGCTCTCTTCACCATTACTTTTTTCTTTATTCTTGGTTTGCCTAGATTCAAATTTTGAGCTGAGCCAAAGCATTATATCTTCAAGACGTTTAATGGATTCAGAGTGAGATTGCATGATTTGGGCAAGATTTCCAAGATCATGACTCAACTCCTCAATGACTCTGTAGGTTGCCCCTACTTTCTCTAGCACCTGCACTCCAATGGGGCTCTAATGTAGGATAGGGTAGTTTCTTATTCAAGCTTATTCTCGATAATTGACATAGGTAGCCTTGGTCATGGGTATGGATGATTTATCTCTTGATCAACAACCATATATCTGACAATCTTTATTAGAGCACTATTAGTTTAACAACAAATAACCAAGATCAAGCTTAGGGAGGTCATATTATCTCTAGATTAGACCGTTAAATGGGTGATTTCTTCAATATGAGCTATCTCTAGCCTAAATCTAGGTGGAAGTACAGGTTCCCACTAGTAATTTCACATCCAAAACTATGAAATTCTCTTTCAAGCAACAACATAGCCAAGTAAGGAAAATCAATGTTTACTACCACCAATTTTAGGATTAAAAACTTGGTGAAACTACTAGACCCATGTCAAATAAGAAATTATAAGAAAGAATTAGCAACACCCACACCCATTTGTCAAGAACCAATTATCAAAACATACCTTGACAAATGAAATTAGCTACTCATGCTAAAGAAAAGAGATATACTATATGGGTAAGTCAAATTCCTCTTCATTCAAGTGTAATTGCAAGTTCTAAGCTCAGGTTTTGTACACAAATGGTTAACCAAGATTTGAAGAGAGAATGGATTGAAACCCTCTTCTTCTTCGAGAGGAAAACTTGTTCTCAAAGCTAAAATTACTTACAAATATTCAAAGCTGAAGGATTTGTTTTACAATTATGCCTTAACTGGCCTTTTATACTTTTCCAAAATATCACTAATTTTCTGGACAAAATTGCCTTTCGGGTGGTGTGCGATGCGATGTGCGGTTCGCACAGTGTGATGTTCTCATCGCACTGTCTTTAGTTAGACTAGTGACTTCAGCTAATTTGAAGGCCTCGTGCGAAGGAGGTGCGGTTTGTACCATAAATTATGCGTGTCACACAACAATCACACCCCTTAGCAGATTCTTCAGTGAATTTTGTGGGTCCATACGGTGTAGGTGTGTTTCGTACCACAACTTTTGTGTCACACGGGCACTCAGGGAAAAATCTCTATCTTTTCTGATCACTTCACACTGCATACTTTTTAAGCTCTTTTTGGGTCCATTTCGTTATTTTCCATCTTTGATCACAAGTACTTGTATAGACATTGATAAATGCCATAAGAACCTTTAAATTTATTCAAAATATAGAAATAATTCATAGATAAAGGCTCAATAAGTTGGTAGATTACTGACTTATCAGTGACGACTGAGGGTATGCTTTGGTTCTATTTATTAATGACTTGTGCGACTAATTACAGAGTATTGTGGCATTTTCCAAGGATGAATTCGAGGTCAGGTTCCATCTCGTACATATTAAGTTGGTGGGCATTCCCAGGACTACCTTTGGGGTTTGTTGCAACTGTTTTAATTTGCCTTGCTATATCCTTTGGTTGACCCAGGCCTCAATAACATTTACGAATTGGGCGAGACATGTATCCAGAGCCTAGTTGGATTTAATTTCTATATTGTACATCAGTGATATAAGAGTCCACTCAAGATTTTGACAAAATCATTCTCGGTATTTGGAGTTGGGTTTCAGAGTCATGGGCTATTAGGTTACTTCATATGGTTAGTGAAAGGTTCTCTTAGGTTGTGACATCTTTCAACTTGAAGGAAGTGAGTATGTACAAACCTTTGCAGACCTGATAGAACTAGAGATGCTTGACTTTGATATTATTATGGGTATGGATTGGCTGACATCTTTTTACACCAATGTACACTACCGAGCGTAGACTATTAGATTCCACTTCTTATGGGAATTAGTTTGAGAATTTAAGGGTAATGTAGCAATGATGAAAGGTAGGTTTATTTCCTATCTTCAGGCCAAGAAAATGATTGCCAAAGGTTGCATGTACCATATTATCTGAGCTTTGACAATAGATTATGGAAGAGGCACATAATTCTCGATACTTTGTTCACCCAGGATCCACAAAGATGTATCATGATATTAAAGAGATCTATTGGTGGCTAGGAATGAAGTGGGACATAGCTGAGTTCATGGCAAAATGCCCAAATTGTTAGCAGGTAAATATAAAGCATCAGAAGCCCAATGGTTTGATTCAGGAGATAACTATTCTACTGTGGAAGTAGGAGGTGATGAATATGGATTTTGTCACAGGTTTACCTCATTCACGGTGGAAGATCAATTTTATCTGGGTGATTATTAATAAGCTAACAAAATCAGCTAATTTCGTTCCAGTCAGGGCCACATTCTCAGCTGAAGATTATGTTGGGCTATACATTAGAGAAATAGTCAGTCTATATGGTGTCCCAATATCGATTATTTTTGACAGAGGGGCATAGTTTACATCACATTTCTAGAGATCTTTCCAAAAGGGTTTAGAAACTCAGGTTAATCTTTGCACAACTTTTCATCCTCGGACTAATGGTAAGTCAAATATACGATCCAGACGCTCAAGGAAATGTTACAGGTGTGTGCGCTAGATTTAAGGGGGAACTGGGATGATCACTTTCTGCTTATTAAGTTTGCTTATAATAACAACTATCACTAACGCATTGATATGGCATCATTTAGGGCTTTATATGGGCAGAAATGCCGATCCTTTCTTGGTTGAGTATAGGTTGGAGATTTAGAGTTGCTTGGACCTAACATAGTGTAGATTAAGAGTTAACATAGCTTTCAACCAAATCCACAAAGGTGTTTCTACGAAGCTCGACCAACCTATCATAATGCAACAATTGATAGAATCAACAAGGCTGCAAGAACGAGTCATAGACAATTGTTAAAGTGTTAAGGTCATCACTATGACCAACCTAATTTAACTCAAAAAGTTCCATCATAATCTCTACTAAACCAACAACTAATAAATATAACAAGATGCTATCAACATCTCACAAGAGCGGCGAGCTCCCGAGGCAATATAACAAGGAATACTTCACACTATTTAATCCGACAACCGTCATACACGACCCCAATAAGAGTCATACCAACCCCAAGTCCCTCCAACACATTAACACCATCAATATACAATGGTAATAAAAAAAACATAAGGAGAGAAATGGGCTGCCCGGAGCCATGGCATCCAAAATACCATTTCATGGCTCGAAAATCAATAAAATAAAACTAGAACATAGAATTGCGAAAGAGGGTCATAGGAGAAAGGTTTTCTTGACAAAAACCTTTGAAATACCAAGATAAACAATCTACCTCTTTGCAGTAACAACAACCAAAGCCAAAATAAATGAGAAACTACTACAATTCATCGGCAACTACAACTCTTTGTAACTTGAAGCTTAGAATCTCGATTCAACAAATAGATAAGTGTAGGAGATCCTTACCTTGACAATATAACTCCATAGCTACTACCACATACTCAATAAAAAGCTTCTAGATTGCTTCCACAACAACCACGGGCATACACCATAAAATCAATGGGGAAAACTATACAAAAAGGACGAGCTCACAATGTAGACAACTTCCGTTAAACTTCCAAATTGAAAGAATCAACATCCATGAAGAATTTAGCGGCTTTCCCTCTGATTTTCTATGTATTTTAGGACGTTTTTATTAGTTAGAAATGAAATATAGTCAGATTTATAACGCTCAACTGACCTTGGTCTAGGGGGGGGGCACCTTGACGTGTCTACTTGTGCAGTCTTATGAAAATGCGAATATCTCTCTATTCAGAAGTTGTATGGACAAACGGTTTAGTGTGTTTGAAACTAGACTCGTAGACCTTCGATTTAGTAGGTCTGGGGAATTCTAAATCTTTATATCTTGGGATAAAATATTCGAGATATTTGACCCTATTTTTCAGAGAATTTCTAAATGGAATTTACAATAACTTCCCCGACTTTTATTTTGCAACTTTCTTGACTTGAAAAATTTAATATAAAACCATTGTGAAATTAAAATACCTCATAAAACATCCCCCATAACATATTAATCTCTTAGTCTTATCCCAAATGTATGAGTTAATCCAACGTTCAAATGGGTAGGGTGTTACATCTTCCCCCCCTTAGGGACATTCGTCCTTGAATGATGATAATGTTTGTGGCATCACAGGAAATTATGCAAGAACACCTATAATAAAATAGTGTACCTCAAGTAATCAATATGAGTCTACTATCTATCGGTTCTGAACATCCTCTGAAGGAGTGAAAAAATTAGGGATATCTCAACTTCATGTTCTCTTCAGCTTCCCACGTCATCTCTTCAATTTTACGGTTCCTTCATAATACTTTCACTGAAGCTACATCCTTATTGCATAATCTCCTAATCTGGCAGTATACTATGGCTATAGGGATGTCTTCATAAGATAGTTCCTCTGAAATTAGAGCATTTGTTGTCGGTACTACATGTGTTGGGTCCCCGATACATTTCCATAACACAGAAACATGAATGACTGGGTGTAATACCTCTAACTTTGGAGGCAACTCTAGCTAGTTAGAAACTCTGCCTAACCATCGCATAATATAGTACAACCCAATATAACAAGGGCTCAACTTTCCCTTCCTGCCTAATTGTATAACGCCCTTCATTGGTGAAACCTACAAAAATTTCCCAATCATCAACATTGAACTCTAAGTCCCATCACCTAATATCTAAATATGATTTCTGGTGGCTCAAAGCTATCAACAACTGCTCTTTGATCAGCTTAACCTTTTCTATGGCCTTTTGCACTGTGCTAAGTCCAAGCAACCCTAACTCGCGAACCTCAAACTAACCAAGAAAGGATCAGTATTTTAACCCATATAAAGCCTTGAGCAGTGCCATATTGATGCTATAATGATATCTTCTATTATAAGAAAACTCAATAAGTGACAAGTGATCATACTAGTTGTTTTTGGATTTTTTGGAAAAGGAAAATAGTTTTTGACTTTTAAAATTATTTCAAAAATAATTTAATAATTTTGAAAACAATTTTAAGTAAAAAGCAAGAGTCGCCACTTAATTTTATAAAGGAAATTAAGAAAACCTTTAAAAAAATTCTAAAGTTTAAAATTGATAAAAACTTTAAAAATATAGAGATTTGGATAAGCGGTTCTTATTAATATTCCAAGAAGGTTTTTAAGGCACTTAAAATATCCACTAACTTGTGGTAACTAGATCTTTTTAACTAACTTGATAATAGAAATGATTTATTTGTCAAGGGAAAGATCATTTTTTGAGAATCCAACTCTCGGAGGAAAGGGGAAGGTTGATCGATCATAATTGATTTTTTAAAAGATACAATTTATAACTCGCAGGGAAATTTCATTTTTTTTTTAAAATCAAGCATTTAAGATTAGCTAGGAAGTTCTTGTTGATGCAACTTTCTACAAGGACTTTTCCTTCAGTCAAATAAGCTTAATATCAGCCCATTATGTCTATAGCTACAGATGCAAATGACTAAAATAATATTATTTCTTTGAACAACAAATATCGTGAGTAGTGGTGGAACCTAAAGAAAATACTTGAGTTCATGAAAATCTAGGCTATAATGATGCACTTAGGCCAAATTTCACATTCTTTGAGAAAACTACTTTTAATTGCAAAACTAGAAGAGAAAATTTTCCAAATTTGAGGAAAAATAAATTGGATAGATGATAGTTCAACACCATAAAAACATTTCACCAGTTTAGGCTCAATCGTGTTCAACAATTACATCATAACCAAGCATGAAATCAGAACATTCATAGCCAGCCTCACACGATGAAACTCATCATTTTAACACGACTTAATCACTAAAGAACGACGCTATTCTTGAAGAGAAAAATAGCCATTCATTCTAGAACAAATCACATATTAATAGAAACAAATAAGATCAGTTGATTATTCTAACAACAAACCACATAATTAAATTTCAACTCTCAATCACAAATCCTCAACACAATATTCGAAGGAAACTCGCACAGAAAACAATCAATTTTTACATTGGCTAACTTAAATCGTGCAAGAACAGAGGGAATGCTAAATGAAGGAAATTATCTATTTGTGAGCAGCCAATTGGGATGACAAAGCTTGTAGGAGACTTCCACCAGAACTTCGAAACATTTTCGCAGGAGTTTTCAAACTTTTATTTTATAAAACCTTTGGTATTTTTTGAGTTTTAGAGAGTGATTCTCCAAATGAAAAACTCAAGATCCAAACGCTAGCCTTTATTCTTGTAAGCCCTTGTGGTTTATATAGGGAATTATAGGGTGAATGTGGGGGGAAATCGGACGGGTCTAAATGGGTATAAATCTTAGGGATTTTCAAATTTGAACTCGCCCCAGCCGGATTGAGCCACACATGTACTATATTAGTATAAATTCAAGCTAAATCAGTCATGATTTTTGGGGAATGATTATTGAGCAAGCCACCTGTTCCTTATAGAATATATGGGATTCCTTCAGCTAGCCAGATACATGAGAAAATGGAGAGCTTGGCGGGAGTTTGGAAGGATTTGGATGATTGAGGCATTATTTAGAGCTTCTATTGTTGTCATTTTGGATAAAATATTAGGGTTTTTGGTCTGGTCTTCTGTTTTTGTCATTGTAAGAAGAAGAAGAAGACTTGGAAAGTGGCATGTCACAAGGACTGTGTCCTTTATCAAGAAAAAAGTGGAGAGTGAAGCGTGTTGAGCTGAGGGAGTAATATAATTGTAGATATAAAGGTGTTGTTGGGATGGACCGGGTCGGCTGAGGAGAATTAAGCCTGGGGGGAGTTAATTTGGGTCCAAGGGTTTTCTGAGAACAAAGATAAGGTGAGAGTTGTATTTAGAAAATGGCCACATTTGCAGATTTAATTTAAGAAATAGCCGATTTGAAATGAATTAGTGAATTTTGGTCATAATTGAAATAATTCGAGGAATTTAGTCTAACATTGAAATAGAGATGAATTAATTAAAATTAATTACTTGAGCTTCTTTAATCAAAACAAAATAATCACTCTTTCAAAGCACAATTATAATTAAGAGACCAATTAATCAATTAACCTTCAATATTAAATTAATTTTTGGAAAGACAAATCATTTTTAATTTAAAATGAATTTTTTAAAATGATTTCTTAAGTAAAAGTTATGTAATTCCATATAATTAAATATGGAATATATATATTTTACTTAAAATAACAAAATTAACACAAAAATAATTTTGAAAATATTTTACTTTTACCAGAATAATTATTTCAAAATTATTTTAAAAATTGAATAAGATCAAAATTAACCCATAACGTGGAGGGAAAAAATTGGATGCCAACAACTTCCCCTCCCTTTGGGTAGGGATGATGCAAGGAACCCTGGAAAAAGGGAATTGATGCTCCCAATTTTGACTGATCACCAATTCATCTCTCGAAAATGATTGGTTTTACATGAATTTCCAGGAATTATGGCCAGACGCCAGTATCGAGTTCCCTACATATCTCAGGTTACATGACAATTTAGGATACTTGTAGTTTAGAATGCTTGATTTTACGCATGATTTTTAAAGAATTCAAATGCTATCATGATTTTTGATTAGAGAGACCGAAAAGCTTAGAAAGGGGAATTGGGGGGAGGTTGGAGTGCAATCGAGTTTT
The DNA here is from genome assembly GCA_003996215.1 of Jaltomata sinuosa. Classification (NCBI taxonomy): domain Eukaryota; kingdom Viridiplantae; phylum Streptophyta; class Magnoliopsida; order Solanales; family Solanaceae; genus Jaltomata; species Jaltomata sinuosa. The sequence goes on from QJPP01007533.1 coordinate 202,779, forward strand.
CACCATAGATCCCTCCTACATATTCCAACACTCAGAGAATCAGGTTGCTTGTAGTTCAACTCGATTGGTGGAAAATATAATTCTTATGTTAAGACAATCTTTGGCTTGAAATAAGTGACAAATAGATCGAATTATGGAAAAGAGGCTTGTAACCTCTAAACTATGAATGTGATGCGCTTAACATTCATAAGTAAGAATTTACCTGGACATAATTTCCAAAGCTCTAGGTGTTTGTCACCCGGATTTGAAGAGTACTTCCAGAGTGAGTTCAAAATATATTCTGGATGTGAAACTAAGACCCAACGATTAAAAATACCCATATTTCATTTGATAGGGGTATGATTTGATGGAGGTGGAAGTCATTCCTTAGCTCGTGTCCAAAGAGTTTAATATTTCTCTTTGAACTATGTCCTACTTTGCTGCAAAGAAAAATTTCCACATTATGCTGCATCCTTTTTGGAATCGTCCGCACTTGTGATTTTTGGTTTGAGAATTTCATCCTCTCGGATGCTCTTGACAACATCTCAAAATAACATTGTTAGTGGTAACATAATTACAACTTGAGAGATAGTTTCTTTTCCATACCTTATCCTTGGATTATGTTCGAATCCATTAGGAATAAGTTTTGTGTTATGACGTCCTCTTGATCAAAAATTGATAACTCTCAAATTACACCTCGAATTAAGAAGCGTAAGTGGTCGTCGTAAAATATAGAACCCAACAGAGGTTGGGGTCGATCCCACAGGGATTAAGGTAAAAATTAAGTTGTTAGTGAATTAGATGACTAATAATCAATAGTTTCCGGTAAATTGGGGGTTTGTGTTATCAATATTTGAACAATGCAAATAATAAGTTACGAGTTTCAACGAGTATTAATCAATATGAGAATGAACTAGGGAAGTTTTCACCATGGCGTCGTAACAATTTCGACTCAAAGCTTAACCGGGTTCTTTCTATATGTATATCACGATGTGATTGAATTAATGGTATCATCTAAACATTTCTCAACCAAATAGACGAATTTCTTTTTCAATTCTCTCGAACTTGAAAAGGTGAAATTTCTTATTTCAATCCTAAACATCAAGTAGATTAATCTAGTTACAGCATTAATCATAAGACGAGAGTTGGTAGTCTCGAATCCTCGTAGTTAATCAAATTTCCCGGTTTTAATCTCTTTGTTCAAGCAAATCAAACCTAGGTATGTTCTAATGTTTGCAACCATTAGAAAACGTGAATAACGAATGAATAACCACGTGACAACATATAAATTTAACCCAATGCTACCTGGAATCTATATTGCTACTTTTGCCATGGCTCCCACAACCCTAGTTGTGGGAAATTAGCTACTCATGCTATTAGAGAAAAAGAAAATAATAGTTTTAATAATATAAAGAAAAAGATCTTAAAATAGATGAACACAAGCTTCTAGTTTTCCAAGAACAAGCATCCAATAATTTCCAAGAACAATGGAGGAAGAAGAAGAATACGTTGGTGTCGTATTTTTCCTCTCAAAATGTCGTCCCAATTAGTCTCTAGAAATATTTGGTAATGAATAATAAAATAACCCTAACACATGGTATTTATAGTAGTCCAGGAAATAAAGTCCAAAAATAGAATTTTTGGAATTCCGCGTCGCGTTGACGGATCGCCTGACGGGCCATCAAGCATGTGACTGGCCGTCAAGTGAACCGTCACTCTTAGGCAGTGGCTGAACTTCAACTGTCAAAGCTTGACGGCTTCCCTGACGGTTCGTCAGGTCTATGACGAGCCGTCAAGCCATCCGTCGCCACTATCCAGTGAAATTTTCTGGTAAGTCGTTGGGCCTGTGACGACTTGCTGGAAAATTCTGGTAAGTCGTCCGCCCAGTGATGACTTGCTAGTAAATTGACTGTTTAGCTTGACGGTTGGTGTGACGACTCATAAAAACCTTGACGACTACGATTTGTCAAGTGAGTCGTCACACTAACCAGTAGAGCCCTTTAGTGTAAAAAATCCATCTTTTTCAGTTTTGGTTCACGTTCCTGCAAGTTAAACATAAAACCCATCAAAAACAACAACGGTTGCTTGAAAACTCACGATTATTCTTAGTTAAAGGAGTCAAATATGTCGTAGAACGCCGACACATCAACACCCTCAACTTAAAACGTTCGCTTGTCCTCAAGCAACATGACAACAAAAACAAAAAGACGACTCAACTAAGAAAACAAACACGTGTCACTAGAAAATCATGGCCATTCAACAGCTTATTCAATTTAAATCAAGCCCCCCGGTAACACACAAATGTATGAAATGCTAACTTGAAAGGATCCAAATATGTCATTCTGATATGATAGAATATTCTACATACACACATAACGGCTATCCCAACAATCAATAGATAATACAAAAATCTCGGTGCCCTCACCACAAAGAAGTCCCACACACAAGATTTGGGACTAGGTAAGGCGCTCACACTCACAAACGATTTCAAACAATGCACATGCGACGCCATAAGCTTGCCCTTGCTATCCTATTTTAGTTTTTCAGATAGACGCTCAGGATCACTACAGGACTTGTTTTGGCTTGTAATGTGGCTTTGGGTGCAGGTAGGATACATTTAGGGGTTAGTGACTAAGCCCTCCTTGGAATCACCGACCTACTATTTCCACTTAACTTTTCTTTGTCCATCCTTATTCACCTTTTTATTCCCTTCTTTCTAGCTACAGGTGCAGCGTCTTTATTTTGACAATTCTTTTTCATCTCTTTTTCGTTTCTTTTTCTTTCTTTTCTTAGGCACACTGTCACGACCCAATTTCTCGGTCATGATGGCACCTACAAGCCCCGGTAGGTGAACCAATCCCCGTAGCCCAGAATAGTTAGTAATGGGCTACTATCTAACAAATAAGAGAACAAGACGAAGAGAACAGATAAAAGGACTATAAATATATACGTATGCGGAAACTAAACCAAACCCCAAGACCTGGTATCATAGTATAGAGCCCAAACTACATACATGGAGTGCAAATAATCCAAAACAATATATACAAATGTCTCTGAATGGTAATAGAGTACATGAAGCAAAAGATAAACTAAAGCTAACCTCCAATCGCCAAGAGCTCACCCTAAGCCTGAAGTAGTCCCCAACAGATCTCCAAGCACGAATCACAACGATCTAACGGCGATAGCCCACGCTAGGATCTTCACCCAAAGATGCAGGGGGATAGGGTGAGCACCAAATGCGAAGCATAAGGTACCCAGTAAGTATCATAGGCCGACTGGGCACATATAAGATAAAAGCATAGTAACAGACAACATAGAAGCAAGCAGTCACAAAAATCAATGAAAGGTACACAGGAACTAGCCCAGAGGGAAATCAACAGAACCACATGTGAGGCCAGTAAGCAGAATATACACACCATAGGCACAGGTGAAAGTAAGAAATAACGCACCTGGGGTCCTTGCAATAATAGTGTATACATAATAAGTTTACGAAATGGACGGTATATCGGTAACCTCAAGTGTAAGAAGAGGGAAAGAGTAATGATAGGCATGCTCAGAGACATTAATCAAACTCAACTAATCATATCAATCTCAAATCCAGAAACTAACAGTCTAGCAGTAACCAATTTCATACTTAACCGTAACAGGGAATAATTCTGTAAGTAAATAGCAAAATTCTACCTACAGTCCCCCGGCTGCCCATACAACCGAGGAACACAAACAAGTGAAAACAAACCCTCCGGCATCCCATACTACCGGAGCGTACAATCAATAAACAATAAACAAGGGTGGAGCCTCAAACAATGAATGATATGATGCATGAAGATCTCAAGTGAAATGGTATCTCTGTATGTACCTCCTCCGGTGCCGATCCGGCCCAGCAGGTAGGTTCCATGGAAGGACACTGCCCGTATACCTCTACTATGCCGTATACCCTTCATCCGACACACGCAGCCCGAATCCTCAGGCCCGGATGGCAAGGTCCATGGAGGTCCCAGACCCCATACTAAAACTCAGCATCAAAACATGTCGTCCGGAAGCAAGTCCGGGATCAAGATAGAGACCCAGTCTCGAATATGCATGCCCAGACCCTGTCCATGACTAAAGTAGTAGGAAAATATCTCAAAAACCCCTCTAAGGGTGCCCGGGCATAACCGGGTCTAAACAGTAGAAAGTCATCTCAGGTGCTCGGTCCGACCGAGGCTAAAAATCATCTCAAGTAACAAGAAAACTCAACTAGCACTTCGGCCCTGCCGAGTCTAGCGTTAATCGTAAAACTGATGATTTAAAACATAATTTACTTTCTTTTACCCAAGAATACTCACAAGTCAAATCAAACCATTTCCAAATTATTTCCATAAAAAACGGGCCCCCGAGGCCATGCAAGGTTTAGAAAATAGTGTCAGTAGGCCCGAAGCCAAAACCATAGTAAAACATGGATAAAACCTCTTTATATGCATGGAAATGGTATGATCACACACAATAGCTACCCAGCAGCTCACAATCAACCTATCGACCCTGCACAGGCCCACAGCTACTCAGCAAGCATAACCATCCTAGAAGGATAATTCTATGCCTGGGACTCGCGGACATTCCCAAAATCCCATCTTCTATGTTCTAGAGTCAACAAGGCCTCACAGGACCACAAGGGTAAATAAAATATATCGGCAAATACTACAAGCAACGGAGGAACAAAAGTACACGGACATGAATAAAGCGGTCACGGTCTGTGGTACCAACCTAATAAACCAACCCAAGGATGCCCATTAATAAAATTTTATCCTATATATGCGGAGTCTAGGAAAAATAAACCCTAACCTACCTGTCGTCCGATGACAAGCTTGAACCTCTCCGAAAAATCCCCAACACGAAATCAAACTCGAACTCGGGCTTGAATAACTTGACGTAGATAATTGATTATCAAATATTGCATCAAAATCCTTTGCTTCGTTAATGTGAATGTACAAAAACTTATCTTGTGCAAATGTTAGTAAAAGAACTTTGTAGAGAAATTGGTTGCCAAATGATGAGCAAATGGATAACTGCAAATATAAATATATTCTGCTAAGCATTGACCAAATGCATACTACACTTTAATTAAAATGTTCAAGTTGACATGTGGCAGCCCCTAATTATTGAGAAATTGTTGTACTCTTTCCTCCACTTCCACGTGGAAGTGGAGGTGGCAACCAATTTCATCCCGTTAGGTATATACTCGGGTATTGCATAGGTTCGTGGTAAAATAAATATAATATTTTAAATATATCCCAATAAATAGAAAATTATTTCCAATAAAACCTACTATATTATAATAATAAATTTTAACATAACTAAGTTTACTATCTCCGTTAAAATATTACAATGTATAAAAACCTTATAAAATAAATACATATACAATTATATTGTAACAAAATATTTTTCATAAACCTTTAAAATATTTTTAAAAAGGTAATAATAATGTAACTTTTTACCAAATTCAACTTTCAAATAAAATATTTTCAAATGCACGCGATATTAATAAAATTCTTAAATTTAAGTTTGCAACTCACCATCGCACGATTTTGATACTCAAGAACTCTCTCGGAATCCTCCCTTATGTTTTCTCACTGTTTCGGAACTGAAATGGCGTTTTAAAACGTGAAGTTGAGGATTAAATCGAGTTTGACCTCACCCGGTTCGCGACCCGGTTCGCAACCTGTTTTCTGCCAGACAGTCCGCGGTAAAATAGTCAAAACTTTTTACTCCGAGATCCGTTGGACTTGAGGTTTTGTGCGTTGGAAACTAGACTCGTAGACCTTCGATTTGGTATTATGGGGGACTTCTAACTCTTTATATATTGAGAGAAAAGCTCCGAGACATTTTACCCAAAGTTCAGAAAATTTATTAAAGAACTTACGATAACTTTTGCCGACTTGCTTGACTTCAAAACTTATAATGCGATCAAACAAATGGACTCGACACCAAAATACCGGTCCTGACTAGCCTTAAGTAACTTGGGGCCGCTACAAACAAGCTCTAATGGTTCAAGGAAAACGTATATATGGAAATAACCGGAAGGGTCATTACATCATCCACTACTAAAAAAGACTTTCGTCCTTGAAAGTCAAGGTCAAGGGGGTACCTGAAGGCTAAAATAGCTGCGGATACTGATCCCGCATTTCTCTCTCGGTCTCCCAAATAGCCTCCTCGACTGGACGGTGCCTCTACTGAACCTTAACAACCGGGATCTCTCGAGACCTCAATCTCCTGACATCTCTGGCCAAAATAGTTGTCGGCTCCTCAACAAAAGCTAAACCCTCATCCAACTAAACTGAATCCCACTGCAATACGTGAGACTTGTCTGAGACATACCGACGCAACATCGAAACATGGAATACAGGATGTATAGCTGAAAACATCGGAGGCAAGGCTAGCTGATAGGCAACGCTACCAACCCTCTGAAGAATCTCAAATGGCCCAATGTACCTGGGGCTAAGCTTGCCCCTCCTACCAAATCTCATCACGCCCTTCATGGGCGATACACGGAGAAACACCAAGTCACCGACACTAAACTCCAAGGCACAAAGCCGACGATCAGCATAACTCTTCTGCCTGCTCTGAGCTGCCCGAAGTCTGTCCTGAATCACTCGGACTCGGTCTAAGGAATCTCGAAGCAAATCTGTGCTTTATGGCCCAGACTAAAACCATCAAACCAACCAATCGGCGATCTGCAACGCCTACCATACGAGGCCTCAAAAGGTGCCATGCCAATGCTCGAATGGAAGCTGTTATTATAAGCAAACTCTGCCAAGGGAACAAACTGATCCCATGAACCTCCAAAGTCAAGAACACAGGCCCGAAGCATGTCCTCCAGAATCTGAATGGTCCTCTCGGACTGGCCATCTGTCTGAGGGTGGAAAGCGGTACTAAGATGAACCTCTGTACCCAAATCTCGCTGAATAGCCCTCCTGAACTGAGATGTGAACTGAGTGCCGCGGTCTGAAATGATAGAAGCTGGGACCTCGTGCAACCGAACAATCTCACGAAGGTAGATCTGAGCTAACCTCTCTGCGCCATACGAAGTCTAAACCGGCAAGAAATGTGCTGACTTAGTCAGCCTATCAACAATCACCCATATGGAATCAAACCCATGAGAAGTACGAGGCAAACCAATAACAAAGTCCATAGTAATCCCTTCCCACTTCCACTCAGGAATGGGAAGTGGCTGCATCAAACCACCAGGTCTCATGTGCTCAAACTTAACCTGCTGATAGTTCAAGCACCGAGATACGAAATCCGCTATATCCTTCTTCATACCACTCCACCAGTAAAGCTGTCTCAAGTCTCCATACATCTTTGTTGTGCCAGGGTGAATGGAGTATCTAGTACAATGTGCCTCATGAAGTATCAACTGAATCAAATCACTAATCCTCGGAACACAAAGGCGACTATCAAACCTCAGAACCCCATCTGAATCTAGAGTAGCCTGGATGGTCTCACCCTGAACAACCTAATCACGAAGGTCACACAACTGCTGATCCTCAAACTGACGGCTCTGAATCTGATCAATCAAAGTAGAACGAACCTCAACACTGGCGAGAACTCTGCTAGGATCCGACAAGTCAAGCCTAACCAAACGGTTAGCCAAGGACTGGATGTCCAAGGCCAACGGTCGCTCTGAAACTGAAAGAGAAGCTAGGCTACCCATACTCACTGCCTTCCGGCTCAAGGCATCCGCTACCACGTTTGCCTTGCCCGGATGATACAGAATAGTAAAGTCATAGTCCTTCAGTAACTCGACCCATATCCTCTGTCTCGAGTTCAACTCTCACTGACTCATGATATACTGAAGACTACGGTGATCGGTGAAGATCTCACAGTGAACTCCATATAGGTAATGCCTCCAGATCTTGAGCGCGAAAACTACCGCCTCCAACTCTATGTCATGAGTGGGGTAGTTGCGCTTGTGAACCTTTAGCTGCCTCGACGCATATGCTATTACTCGACCCTGATGCATCAACACACAACCAAGACCAACCCCAAAAGCATCACAATACACGGAGAAGCTCTGACCCTCAACCGGCAAAGTCAAAACTGGAGCTGAAGTCAATAAGGCCTTAAGCCTATGGAAGCTATCCTCACACTGGTCCGACCACTAAAATGGGACATCCTTCCTAGTCAGCCTAGTCAGGGGTGCTGCTATGGAAGAAAATCCCTCAACGAACCGTCGGTAGTAACCTGCTAACCCAATAAAATTGCGGACCTCAGTAATAGTAGTAGGTCTAGGCCACTCACAAACCGCTGAAATCTTTCCCGGATCCACCCTAATCCCATCCTTAGACACTACGTGCCCTAGGAATGCAACTGACTCAAGCCAAAACTCGCACTTTGAGAACTTGGCATAAAGCCAATGATCTCTCAAAGTCTGGAGTATAACCCTCAAGTGCTGCTCATGCTCATCTCTACTACGCGAGTATACCAAGATGTCATCTATAAAAATTATCACAAATGAGTCCAAATACGGGCCAAGAACCCTGTGCATCAAGTTCATAAAGGCTGCGAGGGCATTAGTCAACCCAAAAGACATCACCAGGAACTCATAATGTCCATAACGTGTCCTGAATGCTATCTTAGGGATGTCCTCCGCCCTAATCCTCAACTGATGGTAGCCAGACCTCAAATCAATCTTCGAAAACATGACTGAACCCTGAAGCTGGTCAAACAAATCATCAATCCTCGGCATCGGATACCTATTCTTCACTGTCACCCTATTCAGCTGCCGATAATCAATACACATGCGCATCGACCCATTCTTCTTCTTCACGAAGAGAACAGGAGCACCCCACGGTGACACACTAGGTCTAATAAACCCCTTAGCTAACAGATCCTGGAGCTGCTCCTTAAGCTCCCTCAACTCAGCAGGAGCCATACAGTAAGGAGAAATAGAAATGGGCCTAGTGCCCGACTCTAGCTCAATAGCGAAATCAATATCTCTCTCAGGTGGAAGGCCTGGCAGGTCAGTAGGAAACACATCGAGGAAGTCTCTAACCACAGGAACAGACTCAGGAGAAGTAGGGTCAGCACTAACATCTCGGACATATGCTAGATAAGCTAAACACCCACGGGAAATCAACTTCCTATCTCGAAGACAAGAGATGATCCCAGATGGTGCATGGCTAACAGAACCCTGCCACACAACCGGTGATACACCAGACACAGCTATGGTAATGGTCTTGGCAAAACAATCCAAAACCACACGGTGAGGGGATAACCAGTCCATGCCCAGTATCACATCAAAATCTAGCATATCAAGAATCATCAAATCACCCCAAGTCTCTGAATCACCAATAGATAGAATACAAGATCTCACAATTCGATCAACTACTAAAGAATCTCCTACTGGGGTCAAAATAGAAACAGGAACAGATAATGGCTCACTAGCCAACCCCAAACAAGGCACAAAGTAGGCAGATACATATGAACAAGTGGATCCAGGATCAAATAAAGCCATAGCAGACTGATGGCACACAGAAATCGTACCTGTAATCACAGCATCTGAGGCCTCTGCCTCTGGACTCCTAGGGACCGCGTAAAACTGACGACGACCTCCTCCTGCCCGACCGCCATCCCTACCACCTGCTCTGCCACGTGGAGCACCACCTCTACTCTGACGAACACCCCCTTTAGCCGGAGGCTGAACTGCTCGTAAAGGCTCGACCAACTGAACTGCACCCTGCTGAGGGAAATCTCTAGCAAAATGACCAATCGCACCACAAGTAAAACAAGCCCCTGGCGGCCTACTCGGTCGGGATGAACCAGCATATCCCGTATAACCACCACGGCCTGATGACCCAGAAACTGTACCCCTCGAAGACTGGCTGCTATAGCCCTGATGGCTGCCCTGACCCTGCTCGAACTGGGTATACCGAAAGTCTGAAGGGAAGCCTGAATCGGTCGGCTGGACTGACCCTGGTGCTGCTGTGGATGATAACTCCGGCTCCACTGGCCAGGACCTGTACTGCCATATATGGAACCACTATAGACACCCTGATATCGAGGCCTCATATCTCTGGGGCCCTGATCATGTCGCTGTAAGTCCTCCACAGTGCGGGCATAGTATACAATAGCCTGGAATGACCGACCACTGGCAATCAATATCTCAGCTGGCTGCCTGATCTCTGGCCTCAAACCCCATACAAATCTGCGAATCCTATCTGCCTCGGTAGGAATGATCATAGCTCCGAACGGTGCTAGCTGATGAAAATGGGTCTCATACTCCGAGATAGTCGTAGACCCCTGCACAAGGTGAGTAAACTGTTCCCTGCGATGCTCCCGATCACTCTGGGGTAGGAACTTGGCCATAAAGGCCTCATAAAACTTAGACCAGGTCAAAGGAGGTGACGACGATGGTCTACAAGCAACCTGGGCCCTCCACCATAACTTCGTTGGGCCCTCCAACTGATAAGTAGTATAACCAACCCCGTGAGTCTCCAACAAACCCAAATGATGCAACATCTCCTCACAGGTAGTAATAAAGTCATGTGGATCCTGTTCAGAAGTACCAGCAAACCTCGGAGGTGCTAACCTCAAAAACCTACCCAACGCCTTCTGCTCTGACTTTGTCATAACTGGGCGAGGAGCAAGGGGCAGTGCAACAGATGGAACCGGAATGACCTCCGCACGAAGATACATAGTAGCCGGCTGCGCTCTTGAGCTCTGTGCACCCAGGGCTGCCCCCTGAGCGGATGTCTGAGCTACCTCAGAAGGCCGCTCTCCAGTCACACCCAAAAGCTGTAATAGTAATCCCCGAATATCTGGAGACTGAGCTGCGGCTGGAGCTGGCACATAAGTGGGCACTGGAGCTGGTACTGGAGCTGGTACTGGAGCTGGCGCTGGAGCTAGCGCTGGAGCTGGCGCTGGAGCTGGTGCTGGAGCTGGCGCTGGAGCTAGTGCTGGAGCTGGAGGCTCATCTCTGCGTGATGCCGATGATCTCGTACGAACCATCTGCAGAAGAATGAAGTAGAACAAATGAGATTTCCAGAAACTTCAAGGGTTATACGCACGACACAGAAGCAATGAAAGAGTCAAATTTACTAAAATATCACTTTAGCCTCCCAAAGATTAGGTACGGACGTCTCCGCCCCGATCCGCAGGACTCTACTAGACATTGGCTCCTATACCAATGACACTGGTGAACCTAAAGCTCTGATACCAAGTTGTCATGACCCAATTTATCGGTCATGATGGCACCTACAAACCCCGGTAGGTGAACCAATCCCCGTAGCCCAGAACAGTTAGTAATGGGCTACTATCTAACAAATAAGAGAACAAGACGAAGAGAACAGATAAAAGGACTATAAATATATACGTATGCGGAAACTAAACCAAACCCCAAAACCTGGTATCATAGTATAGAGCCCAAACTACATACATGGAGTTCAAATAATCCAAAACAATATATACAGATGTCTCTGAATGGTAAAAGAGTACATGAAGCAAAAGATAAACTAAAGCTAAACTCCGATCGCCAAGAGCTCACCCTGAGCCTGAAGTAGTCCCCAACAGATCTCAAAGAACGAATCACAATGATCTAACGGCGATAGCCCATGCTAGGATCTGTACCCAAAGATGCAGGGGGGTAGGGTGAGCACCAAATGCGAAGCATAAGGTACCCAGTAGGTATCATAGGCCGACTGGGCACATATAAGATAAAAGCGTAGTAACAGACAGAATAGAAGCAAGCAGTCACAGAAATCAACGAAAGGTACATAGGAACTAGCCTAGAGGGAAATCAACAGAACCACATGTGAGGCCAGTAAGCAGAATATACACACCATAGCATAGGTGAAAGTAAGAAATAACTCACCTGAGGTCCTTGCAATAACAGTGTATACATAATAAGTTTACGAAATGGACGGTATACTGGTAACCTCAAGTGTAAAAAGAGGGAAAGAGTAATGATCGGCATGCTTAGAGACATGAATCAAACTCAACTAATCATATCAATTCAAATCCAGAAACTAACAGTCTAGCAGTAACCAATTTCATACTTAACCGTAACAGGGAACAATTCTGTAAGTAAATAGCAAAATTCTACCTACAGTCCCCCGGCCGCCCATACAAGGAGGAACACAACAAGTGAAAAAAACCCTCCGGCATCCCATACTACCGGAGCGTACAATCAACAAACAAAACAACAAGGGTGGAGCCTCAAACAATGAATGATATGATGCATGAAGATCTCAAGTGAAATGGTATCTCTGTATGTACCTCCTCCGGTGCCGATCCGGCCCAGCAGGTAGGTTCCATGGAAGGACACTGCCCGTATACCTCTACTCTGCCGTATACCCTTCCTCCGGCACACGCATCCCAAAGCCCCAGGCCCGGATGGCAAGGTCCATGGAGGTCCCAGACCCCATACTAAAACTCAGTATCAAAACATGTCGTCCGAAAGCAAGTCCGGGATCAAGATAGAGACCCAGTCTTGAATATGCATGCCCAGACCCTGTCCAGGGCTAAAGTAGTAGGAAAATATCTCAAAAACCCCTCCAAGGGTTCCCGGGCATAACCGGGTCTAAACAGTAGAAAGTCATCTCAGGTGCTGGGTCCGACCGAGGCTAAAAATCATGTCAAGTAACAAGAAAACTCAACTAGCACTCCGGCCCAGCCGAGTCTAGCGTTAATCGTAAAACTGATTATTTAAAACATAATTTACTTTCTTTTACCCAAGAATACTCACAAGTCAAATCAAACCATTTCAAATTATTTCCATAAAAAATAGGCCCCCGGGGCCATGCAAGGTTTAGAAAATAGTGTCAGTAGGCCCGAAGCCAAAACTATAGTAAAACATGGATAAAACCTCTTTATATGCATGGAAATGGTATGATCACACACAATAGCTACCCAGCGGCTCACAATCAACCTATCGACCCTGCACAGGCCCACAACTACTCAGCAAGCATAACCAGCCTAGAAGGATAATTCTATGCCCGGGACTCGCGGACATTCCCAAAATCCCACCTTCTGTGTTCTAGAGTCAACAAGGCCTCACAGGACCACAAGGGTAAATAAAATATATCGGCAAATACTACAAGCAACGGAGGAACAAAAGTAGGCGGACATAAATAAAGCGGTCACGGTCTGTGGTACCAACCTAATAAACCAACCCAAGGATGCCCATTAATAAAATTTTATCCTATATATGCGGAGTCTAGGGAAAATAAACCGTAACCTACCTGTCGTCCAATGACAAGCTTGAACCTCTCCGAAAAATCCCCAACACGAAATCAAACTCGAACTCGGGCTTGAATAACTTGACGTAGATAATCGATTATCAAATATTGCATCAAAATCCTTTTCTTCGTTAATGTGAATGTACAAAAACTTATCTTGTGCAAATGTTAGTAACAGAACTTTGTAGAGAAATTGGTTGCCAAATGATGAGCAAATGGATAACTGCAAATATAAATATATTCTGCTAAGCATTGACCAAATGCATACTACACTTTAATTAAAATGTTCAAGTTGACATGTGGAAGCCCCTAATTATTGAGAAATTGTTGTACTATTTTCTCCACTTCCACGTGGAAGTGGAGGTGGCAACCAATTTCATCCCGTTAAGTATATACTCGGGTATTGCATAGGTTCATGGTAAAATAAATATAATACTTTAAATATATCCCAATAAATAGAAAATTATTTCCAATAAAACCTACTATATTATAATAATAAATTTTAACATAACTAAGTTTACTATCTCCGTTAAAATATTACAATGTATAAAAACCTTATAAAATAAATACATATACAATTATATCGTAACAAAATATTTTTCATAAACCTTTAAAATATTTTTAAAAAGGTAATAATAATGTAACTTTTTACCAAATTCAAATTTCAAATAAAATATTTTCAAATGCACGCGATATTAATAAAATTCTTAAATTTAAGTTTGCAACTCACCATCGCACGATTTTGATACTCAAGAATTCTCTCGGAATTCTCCCTTATGTTTTCTCACTGTTTCGGAACTGAAATGGCATTTCAAAACGTGAAGTTGAGGCTTAAATCGAGTTTGACAAGACCCGGTTCGCGACCCGGTTCGCAACCTGTTTTCTACCCGATAGTCCGCGGTAAAATAGTCATAACTTTTTACTCCGAGATCCGTTGGACTTGAGGTTTTGTGCGTTGGAAACTAGACTCGTAGACCTTCGATTTGGTATTTTGGGGGACTTCTAACTCTTTATATATTGAGAGAAAATCTCCGAGACATTTTACCCAAAGTTCAGAAAATTTATTAAAGAACTTACGATAACTTTTGCCGACTTGCTTGACTTCAAAACTTATAATGCGACCAAAAAAATGGACTTGACACCGAAATACCGGTCCTGACGAGCCTTAAGTGACTTGGGGCCGCTACAAACAAGCTCTAATGGTTCAAGGAAAACGTATTCGTGGAAATAATCAGAAGGGTCATTACACACACACCCGAAATTTTCATTCTATCCACAACCAATCTTATCCATCCTATTTTTCTTATCATTTACCTCTATAGTAGCCACCCTCAACTTAGGCTGATTTCCTGAGTGGAGGTGCACGATTTCCAAAGAAGGACCAGGGCCAAAATAAGGATTCAAAGTTAAAAAGAAACAGTGACAGGTTATTGAAAGAATAGGGTCAATTATGGCTCAAACATGGATCAAAGGGATTATTTGCATTTGGAAGTGGACTGCACACAAAAAAGGGCCTGTGATCGTTTCTTAAGCAACTAACTTCAATCCTAACAAAATAGACCGGACAAGTTCTAGATGCATGCACAGAGTAAGAGTTTATAACAATAAGCTCACACACACTTGGCACCAAGAAACCATACCACTACCAACTATCAAACAACAGTTCAGCTTAAGCACAATTATTACAATCACATCCATTCAATGACATTCAGAGATCCAAAACTGTCAATCATTTCAAACACAAGTACAAAATCAACTTTTTCAGAGGGGGCTCCTTTTAGTTCAACTTTCCAAAAAGCCATGCTTGCTGTAGACACCAGAAAACAACACAAACAAAATTTAAAATGATAACCTAAACATGCCGGTTCTCTTAGATAGCACACCGGAGGGAAAAGAAACACGGCAACAAAAACCCTCGATGGTGAAAGACTCACAGGTATCCCAACACCCTCAACTTAGACTCATTCATTGACCCTAATGCATACATGTGAAAGATAAAACTTTGAAAGAAAGGAATACTTGTGAAGCCCATAGGACTCAGAGTCTGGCATGATGTTGGAGACCACCAGGGTCTCCAAAGAAGGAGTAATCGCTGGAATAGGTGCAAGCGACATCATCCTGTTGAGCTCCAACTTTCTCTTTAATCGGCTCCTCAGCTAGTCAAGACAACTTATTTACTCTTTCTAACTCTTTTTCTTTGCTGGTTCTCTTGCAGTGTTTTCTTTTTCTTGATTTGTTCTCACCGCCTTACTCTATAGGTTTCTCTTCTTGCGATCCCAACATCATTCTCATAACATCTAGGGTCTCAACACAACCCTTCTCCTTAATATGCACATCCATAGGGGATTCATCAATAATATTGATAACCGAGACCACCCTCATGTCTCTTGGTGGCTTCATCAATTTACACATATTAAACTTGACAAATTCATTGTTTAATCTGAATGTCAGTTCGTTTCTTTCCATGTTGACCAACACTCTTGCAGTGGCTAACAATGGTCGTCCCAATATTATGGGAACTTCAAAGTTCACTTCACAATCTAAGATTACAAAGTCAGCTGGGAATATAAACTTACCAATCTTTACCAGCACATCATACAATATTCCCACCGGTCGCTTTACTGAACGGTCAGCCATTAACACCCTCATGGTAGTTGGTTTGGGAGCTCCCAAACCCAACTGTTTATAAACTGCTAGCGGAATCAAGTTGATGCTAGCACCAAGATCATATAAGGCTTTTTCAAAGTTGAATTTCCTAATAGTACAGGGAACAATAAAAGCACATGGATCTTCCTTCTTTTCCACTAACGATGTTGAAGAAATAGCACTGCAGTGGTGGAGGTTATCTTCTGGTTCAAAGCTCACTGACCTCTTCTTGGTAATCAAGTCCTTCATGAACTTGGCATATCCGGGCATTTGTTCAAGAGCGTCCACCAGTGGGATGTTCACTGATATCTTCTTGAGCATGGTCATGAAATTTAGGAACTTGCTATCTTCCACTTTCTTCTTCAACCGTTGTGGGAAAGGAGGCGGTGGCCGAGGCATCATAGTTGGAAGTTTTTCAACTTCCTTGCTTTTATCCATGAGCACTTGAGTAGCATCCTCTACCAAAGCGGATTTTTCAACAGATACTCTCACACCCTCATCGACCATATTTTCAGCATCTACTAACTCATCTTCCTCACCAACATTATTTTTCCGAGTCTGAATTATCGGATGTGATTCCGATAATATTTTACCGCTTCTCGTAGTGATCACCATACAACTCCCATCATTCCTAGAGTTTTGAATGGTGTCACTCGGTAAGGTACCTGTCATCCTTTGATTTAGAGACGCTGAGATTTGACTCACTGGCTTCTCTAATTGCTTGATCGATGTGGAATGTGAATCCACTACCTGACTCATTGCTGATAATTCAGTCCTCATCTCATTTACCCCGGAGTCAATCGATTCTACCTTCAACAACATCTTAGCCATCATATTCTCTAGTTTGGACGTCCCTGATTCATTGCTAGCTTTGTCACGATTCCCAGGTGGTATGTATAATCCACCTCTATAGTCTTTGCTCCTCCAATCACCTTTTTCTCGACTCTTATAACCCGGCTTTTCATAGTAATTGTTCCGACCTTGATTTCCTTGGCCATAAGTCTGGAAACCACCCACATAATTTGCCTCCTCATCAGATTCAAACTCTGCTGCTCTACCTTGGGAACCCACACTTTCACTTTCTCCATACCTCCTGACAACAAATGTTTTACCAGTAGGTCCATTTGCGTTTTCAGATGGTCCATATCTTGGTCCCGCTCTTCCTCTTTCCTGCGCTGTTCCGCTGACATACCGACTACAAAAGTACTAGCAGCTACCTCTGTATCCCGTGTATGCCAAGCCCTGTTGGTTTTAGTGAGCCGGTCCAAAATAGTTGTGGCATCGATAAAGGTAAGACCCATAAATGCTCCACCTGCTGCATTATCCAGTGTCAGCTTGGTAGCCGAATTCAGTGCCCTGTAGAATGTCTGCATCAAAAAATTATCGGTCAACTGATGGTTTGGGAAATGTGTCAGATTTTTCTTGAACCGCAACCAGGTCTCATGTAAAGCCTCATGAGGTTGTTGTCTGAAGTTTCTAATTTCATCCCTCAACTGTATCATCCTAGATGGAGGAAAGAACCTTTCTAGGAAAGCTCCTTTCAACTCTCCCTAGGTTGTGATAGAGTTGGGGGTTACTCTGTCAACCATAATGCTGCCTTATCAGACAGAGACGACGGAAATAACCTGAGCCTGATCGCTGTCTGACTTACTCCAGGCAATTCGAACGACTTGCAGATACCCACAAAATTCATCAGGTGTTAGTTTGGATCATCACCAGCAACACCATGGAACAGTCCCTTTAAGTTCAACAACTGGAGCATTGTGCTAGTAATGTTGAACTTAGCCCCAGGCGATAGCGGAGGAAGCGCAATAGCGCCCGTGGCACCAACTCCATCTAAGTCTATATCCTCATCATCATCCAAAGAAAATTGCCTTGGTTGTTGTCGACCTCTAACCCTCTGCTGCTGCCTTTGGTTAGCGGGGGCTATATTTTCAACACGCTCCACAACTCTACCATCACCCGCTGCAGCCTCATCATCCATCCCAACATCATCCTCAATATCATCAACATTGAAGTGTTGTTGGGCCTGCTGAGCTGCAGCTAGTCTTACTGCCTCTTGTTGTTGTGCGTTCATGTTGTGCCTTAGAGTTCTAGAAAGTTCAGGGTCGTAAGGTAATATTGGTTCACCTGAGCGTCGGGTACTTGGCATGCACAACTCTGTACCCTGTAACAAACAAAAACAACAAATAAAAGTAAAAGCAGGAAATATGACTAAGAGTCAAATAAACACACCGGACTTAATAAACAACTGTATTCCCTGGCAACGGTGCCAAAATTTGATAAGAAGCGTAAGCGGTTGTCGTCAAATATAAACCCAACAGAAGTTGGGGTCGATCCCATAGGGAATAAGGTGCAAATTAAGTCATTTGTGAATTAGATGACTAATAATCAATAGTTTCCGGTAAATGGGGGGTTTGTGTGATCAATACTTGAACAATGCAAATAATAAGTTACGAGTTTCAACCAGTATTAATCAATATGAGAATGAACTAGGGAAGTGTTCACCATGGCGTCGTAACAATTTTGACTCAAAGCTTAACCAGGTTCTTTCTGTATGTATATCACGATGTGATTGAATTAATGGTATCATCTAAACGTTTCTCAACCAAATAGATGAATTTCCTTTTCAAATCTCTCGAACTTGAAAAGGTGAAATTTCTTATTTCAATCCTAAACATCAAGTAGATTAATCTAGTTACAAGATTAATCATAAGACGAGAGTTGGTAGTCTCGAATCCTCGTAGTTAATCAAATTTCCCGGTTTTAATCTCTTTGTTCAAGCAAATCAAACCTAGGTATGTTCTAATGTTTTCAACCATTAGAAAACGTGAATAACGAATGAATAACCACGTGACAACATATAAATTTAACCCAATGCTACCCGGAATCTATATTGCTACTTTTGCCATGGCTCCCACAACCCTAGTTGTGGTAAATTAGCTACTCATGCTATTAGAGAAAAAGAAAATAATAGTGTTCATAATATAAAGAAAAAGATCTTAAAATAGATGAACACAAGCTTCTTGTTTTCCAAGAACAAGCAGCCAATAATTTCCAAGAACAATGGAGGAAGAAGAAAAATACGTTGGTGTCGTATTTTTCCTCTCAAAAAGTCATCCCAATTAGTCTCTAGAAATATTTGGTAATGAATAATAAAATAACCCTAACACATGGTATTTATAGTAGTCCAGGAAATAAAGTCCAAAAATAGAATTTTTATAATCCCGCGTCGCGTTGACGGATCGCTTGACGGGCCATCAAGCATGTGACTAGCCGTCAAGTGAACCGTCACTCTTAGGCATTGGATGAACTTCGACTGTCAAAGCTTGACGGCTTCCCTGAAGGTCCGTCAGGTCTATGACGAGCCGTCAAGCCATCCGTCGCCACTATCCAGTAAAATTTTCTGGTAAGTCATTGGGCCTGTGACGACTTCATGGAAAATTTTGGTAAGTCATCCGCCCAGTGACGACTTGCTAGTAAATTGACTGTTTAGCTTGACGGTTGGTGTGACGACTCATCAAAACCTTGACGATTCGTCAAGTGAGTCGTCATACTAACCAGTAGAGCCCTTTAGTGTCAAAAATCCATCTTTTTCAGGTTTGGTTCACGTTCCTGCAAGTTAAACATAAAACCCATCAAAAACAACAACGGTTGCTTGAAAACTCACGATTATTCTTATTTAAAGGAGTCAAATATGTCGTAGAATGCCGACACATCAACGGGATCTGCACCTATTGTTCTCGTTTGAGATTTTAATCTTCTCGGATGCTCTCGACAAGACTTGAAATAAGATTTGTTAGTAGAAAATGTAATTGAAATAGAGGTGTCGTGTGCCTTATGATATTTTTGTGTATATTCTCTGCTATGAGTGGAAATTCCTCCTTTTATGGTGCCATTACCAGAAAGAGCAGTGCTTCGTGGTATATGATGATCTTGTGGATGCTTGCGCTTTCCCATTTGTAACACCTCGTCTGTTCGAATGTTAGATTAACTCATACTTTTGAGGTAAGAATAAGATTTCATAATATGTTAGAGAGGATGTTTTAGGAGGTATTTTAATTGCACAATGATTGAATGTTAATTTTTGAAGTCAAGCAAGTTGCAAAATAAAAGTCAGGGAAAGTTATTATAAATTCTGTTAAGAAAATCTCAGAAAATTTATAATAGATTAGAAGGTCCCCGACATACCATATCAAAGGTCTACAAGTCTAGTTTACAATGCACTAAACCATTCGTTCATACAACTTCATAATAGAGTGATATTGGCATTTTGGTAAGTCTGCACAAGCAGGCATGTCAAGGTGGGCCCCCTAGCCCCTAATTCAGTTGGCCTTTATAAATACGATTCTCCTTCATTTTTAACTCATGAAAACAGACCAAAAACTACTGAAAATCAGAGGGAAATCCCCTAAATCCTCCATGAAATTTGATGCTGCCAATTTAGAAGTATAACATAAGTTGTTCTACATCGCAAACTCGTCATTTTGGTATAGTTTGCCCCGTCGATTTCGTAGAATATCAACATGGGTGTTGTGGCAGCGAGATGGCAGGTGTTTATTGAGTATTTTTCAGTATTTGTGGAGATATATTGTCAAGGTAAGGATACTGTAAACTTGTCTATTTGATAGAATGAGATTCTAAGCTTCTAGTTATGAAAAATCGTAGTTGCCGATGACTTGTAGTAATTTGTTGTTGGTTTTTGCTTTGTATGTTGTTACTGCAAGGGGGAAGGTTTTTTAGCTTTGGAATTAAATCCTTTTTTTCATGAAAATGTTCGCCCTACGACCCTCCTTCGTAATTATATGTTCTAGTATTATTTTTATAGCTTTTTGAGACACAAAGTGGTGTTTTGGATACCGTGGCTTTGGACAGCCCCTTTATCTTATTACGTTTGGTTATTATTGTTGTGTACTGATGGTGTGAAGTTTCTAGAGGGGTTGGGGAGTTTGTGTGATTCTTATTGGAGTCACATATGATAGTTATTGGATTGAACAACTTGAAGTACGCCTTGAAATAGTGCCTCGGGAGCTTGTCGCTCTTTCGAGATGTGGTTAGCATGTTGTTGTTGGATTTAGCTGCTAGTTATTATTGTTAGTAGCCTCATTTCATGATTTGGACTTGGCTGGTTGCGAGTGTGACATTGATGCCTTATCGATTGGTTATAACTCGTTCTTGCAGCCTTGTTGATCCTCACATTTGTTGAATTACATTTGGTTGGTCTAGTTTCATAGCAACACTATGGGGATTAAGTTGAAAGGTATGTTAAGGCTTCCTTTTCACTTTCTAGCATGACGTCTAAGGCCAAAGCTTTTATAGACTTTATAACGTTGTTATTCAACTTGTGGCCTTATAGTATTGAGCTTTGCTCCACAACATGATATAGCGACTATCAGCAGTACTCTATTCCTTACCTGGTAGCCTAGAAAAGCATGTTATGATTGTATTGAGGTAACCTGTGATTACATGATATTATTTTGTTGTTTTTATCATCTTGTTGCTGCCTATGAGCTTGTTTTGGCCTCAGCAGACAATGACACTACAGGGTTTTGGAGCCTGTATTCTGGTTACTATTATTGTGCCTTTGAGATGGGAAGACCATATCTATGGAATGGGTAGGCTGAACCTACGGGGCAACACTCACATTATATTTTTGTGCCTTTGGGCCAGGCAGACCGTACCTACGGGATGGGCAAGCTGTACCTATGGGGAAATAATTACATTATATTATTGCACCTTTAGGTCAGGCAGACCATGTCTATGGGCTGGGCCGACCATACCTATAGGATGGGCAGGCTGTACCTATAGGGCAGTACATATATGGTACCAAAGAGCTTTAGAGTTGCACTGATTCACGACACATGTACAGTCAGACAATTCAGATTAGATTATCACTTTTGTCAAGGTAAGG
Source organism: Jaltomata sinuosa (assembly GCA_003996215.1). Classification (NCBI taxonomy): domain Eukaryota; kingdom Viridiplantae; phylum Streptophyta; class Magnoliopsida; order Solanales; family Solanaceae; genus Jaltomata; species Jaltomata sinuosa. The sequence continues at coordinate 224,526 of QJPP01007533.1, forward strand.
GAGTCAGTTGGGTATTTAGCGATTGTTTGTGCCTTTTATTACTTATGAAAATTCTATGCTGTTTGTACCTGCCAGGATTATGGGGGCCAGGTCAAGTTATTATCTGATACATGTTTAAATGCTTCCTTAGTGCAAGAAAGTAAGGTATTATACTTCTATTTTACACCTACCTTTTTGTTCAGTACTTATACTTCAGTTTCAATTTTCAATTTGTCTTACATGCTTGGTACATTATTTTGTACTGACGCCCCATTGCATGGGGGTGCTGCATTCATTCCTGAAGGTTCTGAGCAATGACGAGACAGACCTGTCAGGTAGCATAACTGAGCTTTTAGCGGGTTGGTTGACTCCTTTTCTTTTAGGGGTTTCCATAGTCGTAGAGGATTTCCTTTTACTATATATAGATTTTTTGGTAGGTTGGGGCCCAGTCCCACCACGTATTGTATTCATAAAGTCTTGCAGACTAGTCAGTTGGGTTGCATAGCTACAATGGTGGCTATTTTGGGCCTTGTATGTTTATTAGCCATAGGTTGTTAGCCAATTGGGCCTTGTTGTTATTTTGTAGGCAGTTTAGTGGCTCATTGGCCTAGTTTACATTGTGTATACATGTTTTTAGTTTTTATGTAGAGATCATGGTGGCCTTGACAACCCGTATAGCGTTTATGCTTTCCTAGATATTATGGTGGCCTTGACGTCCCAAACATGACTTATGTGCTATATGCTTATTGTTTTTATGAACTGCTAGGAGTAGTTGTTTTCTTTCTAGAGCAGTTAATAGGGGCCTTGCTAGCCGAGGGCTAATTTTTAAGCCGAGATATACTTGTTCGTTTTTTTGATTGTGTGTGGCTGTTATGTGCCATTGGCAAATAGTTTAGTAGGGTCAGCTTTGGCCTAAGTTTTGGTATTAGGTGCTAGTTGCGCCCCCCGAGTTTGGGGCATGACAAACTTGGTATCAGAGCAACGTCGTATCTTAAGTAGTCGGCAAGTTGTGCCTAGTAGAATCTAGGTTATAAATGTGTTATGCACCACATTTTATAAGCAGGAAGCTACAAACATTATTTAGGAAAGTTACCCCTTTTCTTGCTCAAATCGTGCTATAGAGCTGTGTCATAAGAGTTGAGTTCTTTGGCTTACGATTTTTATTGGGCTTGTACTCAAACCTCCCATAATAACAATACAGATATCACATGAATTCATTCCATTGTACATAACATAGAGGTGCTTTGACATTAGTAGTATATGATTGGGAGAGTTTAGAGAGGGCAGCTGCAGAGGACTAGGCCCGCGGGATTTAGATAGAGGCCTAGGGTGGCTCTAGACCTCGGTATTTTGGGAGACCACCTAGGCCCACACTACAGTATTTCCAGGGTAGCAGGTTGGATCACTGGGGGCAGTCAGGTCTAAGTGAGAGCTCACAAGCATCAGGCTAAGAACAATATTGTGTCCATGAGAACCTTAGATTAGTTTTCCACATTGTGATACATGTAATAAACATATGTCGGGAGATGCTATTAGGGATCCACAACATGCTATATTTTGGCCAAGAGGGTCGTATATAAAGATATTATCTGCTTAGGGACCAACAAGGTTCAGCAAAGATAGACAGATCAGCAACAAGATCATTTTCCTCATTATATCATGTAGAGCATGGTTCCCAGATTTTATGAGGTAGAGGTTAACGCCAAGAGGGAGCATCTTGTTTCGACAGTGGGTAGAATTTCACATATGCACTACAGGTCATCAGGATTCATAGTCATCACTAGATATTATGACAGGTATATTGAGTGGTTGCTCCCGCTCTATTTATATTTTGATAGATCCAGGATCCACATTATCGCATATTATCCCATTACTTGCTGAAAAGTTATGTATAGTACCAAAGACATTGCAGCAACATTTTTGTTGTGTCTTCCCTTATTGTCGACTCTATTATTACCTAGAGGGCTTATCGAGATTATATGATAGAGTCTTTTGGGCATCAAATATCTGTAGACCTGATAGAGCTATAGATGCTTGGCTTTGATATTATTATGGGCATGGATTGGCTGGTATTATGCCAATGTTGACAATCGAGGAAAGAATGTTAGATTCCACCTTTTTAGTAAAAGTAGTTCAGGAGTTGAAGGGTAATACAGAAACGCTAAGAGGCAGGTTTATTTCCTATCATCAGGTAGGGAAAATGATCGCCAAAAGTTGTATTTACAAATTTTCCAATTTTAAGATACTAATGCTAAGCCATCAACTCTTCAGTTTATTCCAGTGGTTGATGAGTTTCCACATGCATTTCAAGATGAGCTTCCAGGTATTCCCTAAAAGGGGAGGTTGATTTTATTATATTGATACATTACCAGATGTCCAACCGATATCAATTGTGCCATAACGAATGACACCAATAAATTGAATGAATCGAATGAACTACTGAATGATTTATTAGATAAGGGCTTCATCAAGTCTAATGCATCACTATGGGGTACACCAGTGTTATTTGTGCAAAAGCTCATTATGAAAGTGTATAGACTACTGAAAACTGAATAAGATGACTACAATGGACGAACATCTATTATGAAAGATTGATGTGTTCTCTTACCTGCTGTAGGATGATCGATGTTTCTTGAAGATTGATTCACGTTCAGGTACCACTAGGTATGAGTTCAGGAGAATGATACTTCAAAGATAGCCTTCAAGACCAAATATGGAAATTTTGAGTTTCTTGTGATGTCTTTTTGGTTGGAGAACACCCCAGCAGTATTTATGGACCTGATGAATAATATATACAGGTCATTAAGACTTTGGCCTAGACCCATGACCCCGATAAAAGTCTGTAGCTTTATAGGGTTAGCAGGGTATTACAGAAGTTTTATGGAAGTATTTTCTTCACTTTCAGTGCCCTTAATAAAGCTGACTCAGATAGCAGCTAAGTTTCAGTAGACCACACCTGTGAGCAGAGTTTTCGAGAGTTGAAAGATAGATTGACTTCAGTGCCGATTCTGACCTTCTGAAAAAGTCTAAAGGGCTACGCAATATATTTTGATCCTACAAGTGTTAGGTTGGTTTGTGTTATCATACAACATGAAAAGTTTATTGCTTATGCTTCTAGACAGTTAAAGAAGAATGAAAAGAACTACCTGACTCATGATCTAGAGTTGGCTACAGTTATTTATTCCCTAATGATTTGGAGGCATTACTTGTATGAAGTTCATATTGATATTTATACAAATCATGAGAGCCTCCAGTATGTTTTTAGACAGAAAGAGTTAAACCTACGAAAGGGATGATTACTTGAATTGTTAAAAGACTATGATGCTGATATCTTAAATTATCCAGGGAAAGCCAATGTAGTAGCGGATGCCCTAAATCATAAGTCTATGGGCAGTCTATCATATTTGGGAGCTGAGAAGCGGGAGATAGCCAGGGAGCTCCATCAGCTAACTAGTTTGGGGGTTATATTATTAGACTCTGATGATATTGGGGTCATAGTTTAGGACACAATAGTATCACCTCTTGTTGTGGAGGTGAAGGCACAACAAAACAAGGATCCTAGCTTAGAGCAGCTCAAAGGAAAGGTTCAGCAGCAAGAGCATTTAGCCTTGGATATAGCAGGAGAAGGATTCCTTAGATTCAAAGATCATTTATGTGTTTCGGATGTTGTAGGGTATTAACAACAGGTTATGGAATAGGCACACCATTCTTGCTACTCTGTTCACTCAGGATCCATGAAAATGAATCGTGATATTAAGGACATTTATTGGTGACCAGGAATAACAAGGGACATAGCTGAGTTTATGGAATAGTGCTCAAATAGTAAGCAGGTAGAGGTAAATAATCAAAACCTAGTGGGCTAACTCAGGAGATAGTTATTTAATTATGGAAGTGAGAGGCTGTAAATATAGATTTTGTCACATATTTGCCTTGTTTGTGATGGAAGTTCAATTCTAATTGGGTGATTGTTGATAGGTTCATCAAACTGGCCTATTTCGTGCAAGTCAGGGCCATGTTCTAAGCTGAAGAGTATGTCATACGGTACATTAGAGAAATATTTAAATTTCATGGTGTCCAGTATCGATTATTTTAGAGAGAGAGAGCGGCACATTTTACAACATAATATTGGAGATCTTTCGAGAAGGGTTGAGGACTCAGGTTAATTATAGTTCAACTTTTCATTCATAGACCAATGACCAAGCATGTGTGCTAGATTTCAGAGGGAACTGGGATGATCACTTGTCACTTATTGAGATTTTTTATAATAATAGTTATAATTTCAGCATCGGTATGGCGGCGAATGAGACTTTATGTGAGCAAAAATGATGATACCCTATTGATTTGTTCGAGGTTAGAGAGTTAGGTTTGTTTAGACATAACATAGTGCAACAAGCCATGTAAAAGGTTAAATGGATTGGATAGGGTTGTTGATAGCTCATAGCTACCAGAAATCGTATTCAGATATTAAATGATGGGACTTAGAGTTTAATGTTTACAATTAAGTCTTTGGAGGTTTCACCGATGAAAGGCGTTATGTGATTTGGCAGGAAAGACAAGTTGAGTCCTTGATATATTGGGCCTTATCATATAATGCAATGGATAAGCAGAGTTACATACCAGTTAGATTTGCCTCCAGAATTAAAGGCATTGCATTCAGTCTTTTATGTTTCTCTGTTAGAAAGTGTACCAGAGATCCGACATATTTAGTACCGATAATAGATGTACAGATTTCAGAGGAACTATCTTATGAAGAAGTCTCCATTGCCAAGGTAGGCTGCCTGATTTGGAGATAACAGAATAAGTATATAGCTTTAGTGAAAGTGTTATGTTGGAACTGTAATATCGAGGGATGATGTGGGAAGCTGCAGAGGACAAGGAGTCCAGATACACCCACTTGTTCACTCCTTCAGGTGATGTTCAGAATAGGCAGATAGTAGACCCGTATTGAGTATGTGAGGTATGTTACTAGTGTACTATATGAATTCTTGTGTTGTTTCCTATGATTCCATGTACATTATCTTCATTCGAGGATGAATGTCCCTAAGGGTGGGAGGATGTAACAGCCCGCCTGTTCGAACTTTAGATTAACTCATACTTTTGAGGTAAGACTAAGAGTTCATAATATGTTAGAGAGAATATTTTAGGAGGTATTTTAATTTCACAATGGTTGTATGTTAAGTTTTGAAGTCAAACATGTTGCAAAATATATGTCGGGGAAAGTTATTATAAATTCCGTTAAGAAAATCTCAGAAAATTTAGGTCAAATGTCTCAAAGCTTTTCTCCCAATATATAAAGAGTTAGAAGGTCCCCAACCTACTATATTGAAGGTCTACGAGTCAAATTTCTAACTCACTAAACCATTGATTCATACAACTTCAAAATAGAGAGATATTGGCATTTTCGTAAGACTGCACAAGCAAGCACGTCAAGGTAGGCCCCCTAGCCCCTAAGTCGGTTGGCCTTTATAAATACGATTCTACATCATTTTTAACTCATAAAAATAGACCAAAAACTACTGACAATCATAGGGAAATCCCCTAAATCCTCCATGGACTTTGATACTTTCAATTCAGAAGTTTAACGGAAGTTGCTCTACATCGCAAGCTCATCATTTTGGTTTAATTTGCCCTGTCGATTTCGTGGAATATCTTCATGGGTGTTGTGGCAGCTATATTGCAGGTGTTTATTGAGTGTTTTTCAGTACCTATGGAGATATATTGGCAAGGTAAGAATCCCGTACACTTATCTATTTGTTAGAACAAGATTTTAAGCTTTTAGTTATGAAAAGTCGTAGTTGCCGATGACTTATAGTAGTTTGTTGTTGGTTTTTGCTTCATTTGTTGTTATTGAAAGGGGGAAGCTTATCTAGATTTGGAATTCAATCCTTTTTTTCAAGGAAATATTCCCCCTACGACCCTCCTTCGTAATTATATGTTCTAGTTATTGGATTGAACAACGTGAAGTTGCCTTGAAACAGTGCCTCTGGAGCTTGTCGCTCCTTTGAGATGTGGTTTGCATGTTGTTGTTGGATCTAGCTGCTGGTTATAATTATTAGTAGAATCATTTTATGATTTGTACTTGGCTGGTCATGAGTGTGACACTGATGCCTTATCGATTGGTTATTGCTCGTTCTTGCAGCCTTGTGGATCCTCACATTTGTTGACTTACATTTTTGTTGGTCAAGATTCATAGAAACACCTATGGGGCTTCAGTTAAAAGGTATGTTAAAGCTTCCTTTTTATTTTCTAGTATGACCTTTAAGGCCAAAGCTTTTATAGCCTTTATAACATCGTTATTCGACTTGTGGCCTTATAGTATTGATCTTTGCTCCACAAAATGATATATCAACTATAAACAACACTCTATTCATTAACTAGGAGCCCTGAAAAGAATGTTATGATTGTATTGAGGTCATCTGTGATTACATGATATTATTGTGTTGTGTTTATCGTCTTGTTGTCACCTTTGAGCTTGTTTTGGACTCATCATACACTGACACTGTAGGGTTTTGAAGCCTATAATCTGGTTACTATTATTGTGCCTTTGGGCCAAGAAGACCGTACCTATGAGATTGGCAGGATATACCTACGGGGTAACAATCACATTATATTATCGTGCCTTTGGGCTGGGCAGACCGTACCTACGGGATGGGGCGGGTTGTACCTACAGGGAAATAATTAAAGTACATTACCATGACTTTGGGCAAGGCAGACCATGCCTATGGGCTGGGCAAACCATGTCTATTGGATGGGCAGGCTGTACCTATAGGGCAGCATATATATGGTACCAAAGTGCCAAAGAGTTGCAATGATTCATGACACACATACAGTCAGACAATTTAGATCAGATTATCACTAGGGTTAAGGTAAGGGGGACAGTATGGGTATTTAATGATTGTTTGTTCCTTTTAGGCCTTATGGAAATTATATGATGTTTGTACCTTCCAAGCTTATGGGTCCTGGTCAGGTTATTACTTGTTACATGTTTAAATGCTTCCCTAGTGCACAAAAGTATGGTTTTGTACTTCTATTTTACACCAACCTTTTTGTTTAATACTTACACTTCAGTTTTAGTTCTCAGTTTGCCTTACATGATTGGTACATTATTTCGTACTAATACCCCATTGCATGAGGGCACTACATTCATGTCTGTAGGTCCTGAACAATGACCAGACAGAACTGTCGCGTAGCATAGCCGAGCTTTCAGTGGGTGGTTGATTTTTTTACTTTTAGGGATATCCAGAGTCTCAGAGGTTTGCCTTTTGCTATTTATAGTTTTTTGGGTAGGTTGGGGCCCGGTCCCACAAAGTATTATAGTCTGTCTTGCAGACTAGTTAGTTGGGTTGCCTAGCTACAATGGTGGCCATTTTGGGCCTTGCCTGTTTATTAGTCGTAACTTGTTAGCAAATTAGGCCTTGTTGTTGTTTTGTTGGCAGTTAAGAGGCTTATTGGCCTAGTTTACATTGTGTATATATGTTTTTAGTTTTTATATAGAGATCATGGTGGCCTTGACAGCCCGCATAGCATTTATGCTTTCCTAGATATCATGGTGGCCTATGTCCCAAACAAGACTTATGTGCTATATGCTTATTGCTTTTTATGAACTGTTGGAAGTATATGTTTTCTTTCTAGAAATATTGGCAGGGGACTTGCCAGCCGAGAGTTGATTTTTAAGACAAGATATACTTGTTTGTTTTCTTGATTGTGTGTGGCTGCTATGCACCATTGGCAAATAGTTCAATAGGGTCGTCTTTGGGATAAGTTTTGGTATTAGGTTACAGTTGTACCCCCTGAGTTTGGGGTGTGAAACTGTTATTGCAAAATGGCAGTGTTATAAAACCTAATGTGCATTCCCATTGTTGTGACATGGGCACTTTGCGCATTCTCATTATTGCGACTTGAACACTTTGCACATTCCCGTTGTTGTAACTTATAAATGTGGTGTGCATTGTCGTTGCTGCTACTTGAGCACTTTGCACAGTCTCGTTGTTGTGGCTTACAAATGTGGTGCACATTCCCATTGCTGCAACTTAGACACCTTGCACATTCCCGTTGTTGTAACTTAGAAGTGTCATGATGTGCGAATTCCCGTTGGTATGACTTGAATACTTAGCGCATTCTCTTTGCAGTGACTTAGAAGTGTTAGATTGCACATTCCTGTTCTGCAACTTGAATACTTTGCTCATTCCTATTATTGTGGCTTACAAGTGTTCATGATCCAACTATAAGAAGGTGGATGGCTTGATAATAATCTAATAGTAACGAGGTGGATGGCTTGGTAATGCAAAATAGGAATCTCATAGCGACAAAGAATAATCAAAAAATTTAGCGCAAATGTAGAAATAGAGCGCAATAGGCATGCGATTAGCCTAATGGTCACTTTTTATGGCAGACTACCCAAACTAGCAAAGTAAATATCACATTGGCAAATATATAATCATACCAAAAGAGATGGACGTCTCTACATAGATAACCCAACATAATTTCAAGTATATATCCTCGAGTAAGAAAGTAAACCTATAGACAACTTATCGGGTGGACGACCCAACATAACCCTTGATTGGGTAACTAAACATATAGACCACTTATGGGGTGGATGACCCAACATAAAAATGTTGTCCTTTTAGCCATTCTTAGTAGCTTTGTGATAATATAACAACACTCACAACTGTCCAATAGGATTTCTTTTGTAGAGGTTGAGCGTGATGATCCTTTGAATATGACAATCTTTGTAGCCCTTTCTGATACTTCATCGATAACTAGATATAACGGTCATCGTAACCACTTGTAGCATTCTTTGATATGATTGCCCTTGCAGTCGTTGGTGATAATCTTTCGCATATGACCTTGGATAAGTCTTATGCATCATCCGTATTGACATGACTTATAGATATCCCTTGAATTATCAAGCTTTAGGTAATCTTGCACATCATCCGACTTTGGATAAGAGGCAGCTTACAAATGTCTCTCAAATTGCTAGCTTTCGGGTAATCTTGCACATCATCTGACTTTGGATAGAGGCGTCTTACATATATCCTCTGAATTATTAATTTTTGGGTAACCCTGTGATTTTATCCGATTTTTGATGTACCGTGACTTATAGATTTTTTTTGATTTTTTAACCTTCAGGTAGTCTTGCAGATAATCAACTTGGATATGATGTGACTTATAGATAACCTTCGGACTATCAAATTTTGGTAGTCTTGCACATTTATCCAATTTCGGATATTGTTGCGACTTATGAATAACCCTTGAATTGTTAACCCTTGGGTGATCTTACACACTATCTGGTTTTAGATATCGCTGCGTCTTACAAATAACTCTTGGTCTATCATGTTTTGGGTAATCTTGCACACTATTCGATTTCAGACTTTGTTATGGCTTACAAATGACCTTTGGCCTATCAACTTTTAGGAAATCTAGTTCATCAATCTATTTTGTATGGCATCTTATAGACCTCCCCGGGATGATATGCTTTCTTCAAATGTGTCAGCATGCATCTTTTGATCTTTGGGGTGACAAAAGTCTTTGTCACACAATCAATAGGTGCATCTTCCGATGATCGATGTTCTTAAATATATAAAAATCCTTCAACACAAGACTTTATCATCACTTTGTGATAATAAAATAAAGAAGCACAAATATCCTCGACATTAGACTCTACCGTCTCCACGTGATAATGGATATAAATGCGCTCAAAGCAAGACAACATCATCTCTACATGACAACATAATAAGAAATGCACAGATATCCTTAACATCAGACTCTACCATTTCTATGTGATATTGGATACAAATATGCTCAATGCTAGACTCCATCATCTCTGCGTGACAACATAATAAGAATGCACAACTATTCTCAACGTCAGACTCCGCCATCTCATGTGATATTGGATACAAATGTGCTCAATGCTAGACTCCATCATTTTTGCATGACATGAATAAATAAGAATGCAAAAACATCCTTGACACGATAATAGATATAAATTCTCTCAACGCTAGTCTCCATCATTAATGTATGACACGAATATGAGTGAATAAATACCCTTGATATTAGACTACACCATCTCTATGCAGTAATGGATATAAATGCTTTTGGTTTGATCTTGCACATCAAATGCGACTTAGGGACACCTCTGGATGTCATCCTCTTCAAGACCAGTCAGAGAGGGAAATAGTCTTTGCAACGAATATGTATCTATGCTATTTGATGATGATGGATCTTATAGCATGACCTTCGCAGTATGGTCCTTGCGACATGGTCCTTGTGACATGATCCTCACAATATGATCCTTGCAATATGATCCTTGTGATATGATCTTTGTGATATGAAAATATGATAATAGTGTGGATGATCATGCAATGGCATGTATGGAAGTTGCAAAAAACATCACCTTTAGTCTCTATGTTGTCATGTTAACTCTTTTGTGTTTACCTACGCTTAAGGAAAATGATTAGTAGACACAGTGTCACTTTTACTAGCGACTATAGTCAAATTCAGGAAAAACTTTAAAGAAAGCATTTCTAATGAGAAGCAAATAACTTTGTTTTGCAAATGTCACCTTCTTTTCGAGGTGGATATACAAACAAGAGATTATTTCAAATATAAGAGATGGCTGAAAACCCATTTTTTGGGAACTATAAATATCGCTTTTGATCATCGTATATTTGTTGTGATCCCTCATTTGCTGGAGATTTGAGAAGTAGGTCATCACTCTCTGTATCTGGTGGTTCCTGCAATCAGAAGTAAATATTATCAGTTTTGGAAAACTCTACCACTTTTGGCTTTTCCCAGTCGTATTTGGCTCCCTCTTATTGATCTTGGGTGTTCAACCTCATTTTATTACTTTGAATACACCGAATGATTAAAAGTTTTCTGCCGATCCTTTATCACTTCTTAGGATAACTTGTATCCATAGAAAAAGAATTAGTTTTGATGAAACTGAGCTGTGTTGACCTTTTTTGATTGTCTTCTCATGTCTTGCTATCTTCAAGTGCTTGTTATCTTTGGGTGCTTGCCTTGAGTCCCCAAATCACGATAGATGTATGATAATTTTAATTTATCCAGTAGTAGCTTAATTTGTAAAGATATTTCAAATCAGTTTGGGAAGAAATGATTTGGAAAGGTCTCTGTCAATTTTGTCATATCATGCACTAGGTCAACGAATATCCTTTATTCGAGGCCTTAACATATTTGACACACTGCTAGTGAGCTCTAAGGATCCTTCATTATCTTAGTCGGGGAGTTTGAAAATAGTTTTTTTAGGAAATCTTATCATAGCTAGGGATTAAACCAACTTGGACTTTGTTGCAGCTGGGTATTTCTAAAGTAGACTCTAATCTCCTGGTTCTAGGGAACCCTCAGAGTTTGTCTCTAAACTCACAGATGAATCTTGGTGGAAAGTTTGAGGCCCATCTCAAAGTTTCTGCCCCATTTTGAGGTAGATAAGAGATTTGACACTCTGTGGGAATCTTGAGATTCTTTATCAACATTCATTTGCTGGAGATTGATCTTCGCCTTCTGAATTTTTGAGATTCCATTCTTGAAAATTTTGCCACAATTTATATTTCCTGGGGTGATATGACCGAGCCATTATGGTGCCTATGTATCCTGTTGAGGCAAGAATCAGGCCAAACATAGTTCCCCATAATCATAGCGGGAGAAATTGGAAATAGATAAAGGGGTGACCAAAGCTGACAAAGGTCGCATACGTATCTCAATCTTGAGAATTCAAGTCAAACGTAGTTCATACAAAGAGTATAGGAAATTTTTAAGCTATTAAAAAGTATAGAGAACGTTACAAAAAGAAAGTACAATTACATTGAAAGAAATGAAAGAAAACACCACTCTCAGGCATAGTATCTCTTTATCGCATAAGAGTTGATCGGGTTGGTGCCACCCTTGACTATCCACCTCGAACAAAATCAAGGATCCTTCGAATAGCACCTCGTGGATGTGATGGTTTCTTCATCAATTTGTTGTGAATTTTCTTTTGCATTCATCTTGACAGGGATAGGATCAATTGTCTCACTTCCTAGAATGGATTCTGGCTGAACCAACAACTTGTGGGAAATGATGTTGGTGTTCATTTTTGGCATATCCTAAGACCAATCAGATATGTGAATGTATGGCTTGAGAAGACTTATAAACTTTCTCTTTTGTGCTTTTGTTCAGTGAGCATCAATTCTAATTTCTTTGACCTGACCATCGTCTCCTAGATTAACCACCTTAATCTCTTTTGGATTCGCCTTCTTTTGATTTTCAAACTCTTCCTTATACTCTTTACGTTCATCGTCCTCTACCTCAATTTGTTCATTCAACTATTGGCATGACATGATATTGTTAGATTTTAAATTACTATTACCAGATGATCGGGGAGTCATGAGCGAGGTGAAGGTCCAATTCTGCAACTGCTCTCCTAGCTCGGCCTTTTGAATTTTTGGCATTTCGGTGAATTCTTTTGAGATTACATCATGATATTTGATTCATTCCCCTGGATTGTCACTTGTATGAATAGGGAAAGACTAGGATAGATGAGTCAACGGCCTTGGAAATTCTTGATCATCCTATTAATTAAGAATATTTCTTGCTTACCATTCATTATGAGTTTTGTCTATACTGATGGTCACTCTTCTATTATTTGGTGAAGGTTTTCTACTAAGGAAAGTAATTTTTAGAGTAAGGATACTTTGACCAATTAGGTTCTGAATCTCGTGCTTTAGATTGATACAGTCCTCCATGGTATGCCCAATACCTCCTGAATGGTAGGCACATTATCGAAAGAATCTAATGAATTTTGCATTGGTGTTAATAACCTTTGGGTCGAACAATTGAATTAGTCCGACTGCTTTCAGCCTTTCAAAAAGTCATGACTTCCGACTAAAGGAGTAAATACTCGAGGAGGTTTCTTCTAATGATTTGGATGGAATATTTTATTTTGGTATACTGGGGAGGTACTTTGTGGTATATTTGTGGATAGAAGGAAATTGGTGCTTGAAAATTTGATTGGAAGTTTTGGTATGTTTCTGGAGGCGGTTAGTAATTTGGAGGTGGAGTTTGGTACTTTGGGGATGTATTTTGACATTTAGCTTGGGCAAAAAAGATGGGGTAGAATTTTTGTGAAGCTAAAGGGTAGGCTTTTGATGATGAAGGCTTTATCGAGCAATATTTGAAAGATTTTTCTATGCTCACATTATAAGATAGCACAAGTGTATCATTGCAAAAGTTCTTGGGTGCTACCAAATTCAAAGGAGGGACATGAGCGAGAAATTTTGCATCAATGATCAGATTAATCAGATTACTTGTCTCTCCCACCTCATTTCTCATCTTATCAACTTGTCGTGCAAGTTGCACAATCAACTCATTCTGCTTAGATATGAGAGAATCTCATGTACTCATCTCAATGACATTCTCAGTATCCCCAGTCATTACCCTTTTTCCTAAGTTACGATCGGGGGAGGAAACTTTGATTTCCTTTGATTTGGTGAAATAAGAGTGTTTCAACATCTTTTCTCAACATAAATTAATTTCTTTACCTGTTACAGGAAAAATAACTCAAAAGAAAATCATGTTAAATTTTGTTCATCGTAAATAATATAATACATTTGATAGAATGTAAACACCCAAATACTGCTTTATTAAAGGTAAATCTATCCATGGGTGGATATTGATAGAAGGACTCAAATGAACATGAATTTGCCTGTTGATTTTGAAATGAGCATTTTGACATGAAAATTAACTCGTGTTAAATCTTGATCATCTGCTGAAGATTTTTGACTCAAGGAAAAATCCTTTTTTTGCCAAAAAGGGGGAAATGAAAATTTTTATATATAGAGGACAGATCCTCAAAAGATGTAGTTTGGATATGATAAGTCCTTTTTCGAAGAGATAGGAACAAGATTTGAAGAGAATTCTAAGGAGGCTTTTGATTTTTCTGGGAAATTTGATGAACTCCAAGGGTGATTTTGGTCTTACCTTGCATAGTGGCTTATATCCTGTCTAGGAGTTCTAAAAATATTCAAATAGGAGTAGATCAATTAACTTTTAATTTGAGAAACGCACATAAGCACATAAGACAATTATATATCATAACAGTTCATCGCGCGTCCTATACAAATATGTGACATTTTTATGCCAAAGGTAGGCCTAACGAATTGAAGGATCTATGCTATTTGTAAACGTTCCATTGCCCCAAAAATATTTCATACAAACTGATTAAACAAAATAGGGGTACAAGATAAGGGAAATGGATGTACATTAAATTTTAGTCCCACGCAGGGATACAATTCTAAACTAGGCCACCGTGGAAAGTCCTTCATTCTCGAACTTTTTGGACTTCTTGAAATTCTGAATGCCTTTTGAACAACGATACTCCTTCAATTATAATAATAAATAACTATCTAAAATTCGCAATCTCAAGGGACAATGGTTCGTACAATCCGTCATCACATCCTTCAATTAAACATATAAGGGATGATTGTTCTTTCAGGCCGTGGGCCCTTTCAAATACAAGGTGGTCTTACTAATGGACTTAACATCCCTTGGATATTAAGATATCTTACCCCAACGCCTATTTTGGGATTTAGTTTCGTTCTATCTTAGGTTGACTAGAATTGGTTTATTTTTAAATGACTGGGAACCTGAGCCAACAATCGCAAGCTAAAATAATAAGTGACTGTTAACTGACCGTAGGTCAACTACTCACTTATCTATTTTGATAAAGTGTGCTTTAGTGAAGGACGATTGTGAATACTCGCATAATAGCCATTTTTCCCTAATGCAAACTAATGATTTGCCAAGGGAGGCGAAATATATCACGAACAGTTAGAAATTACAAGAATTTAAACAAATAAGATAAAGCGATAAAATATACTAATTATTACAGTCCGAATAATTTGTCAAATAGAGTTGGTTAAAACATTTGGTTGAAGCTAGTTGAATAATCCCAGTGGAGTCTCCATTTCTATTTCATATTTTTTGGAAAATAAAAATAGTTTTTGACTTTTAAAATCATTTTGAAACTAAGTTAATAATTTCAAAAATAATTTCAAGTAAAAGCAAGAATCTCCGCTTAATTTTATAAAGGATACGAAGAAAACCTTTAAAAAATTTCTAAAATTTAAAACAGATAAAAACTTAAAAAATCTAGAGATTTGGGTAAGTGGTTCTTATATATACTCCAAGAAGATTTTTATGGTACTTGGAATATCCACTAACTCATGGTTATCATTTTTCGAAAATCCAACTCTCGGATGAAAGAGGAAGGTTGATCATAATTGATTTTTGAAAAGAGGTAGTGGCAATATTTTAATTTTGACCAATTTTAAAAAAAGAAAACAGTTCTAAAATGAGAAACTAAAGAAAATGGGAGAACTAATAAAGACTTAAATAACTAAGTTTGAAGAAGGTGAGGGAAAACAATGAAGTAATTAACTCGTGGAAATGTAGCAACTCCTATGGGGAAAATCAATTAAGTTAAATAAGTTTAAAGTTGGTAGCAAAATTATGAACACTTAAGCTGTCATGACCCAATTTCTCAGGTCATGATGGTACCTAAACCCCCCCCCCCTTTAGGTGAACCAATCCCCGTAGCCCAGAACAGTTAGTAATGGGTTACTACTTAAGCAAGCACGCACAAAATGCAAAATAAGCAAAAGCAGATAAAGAAAGCAACGTGGAAGGAAAGCAACCTAAATATGCATATAAAGAAACTACACCAACTCATGACCTTTTATCGAAAATACAGGAGTTGTCATTAAAATATACAGAGTACTCGAGAGCACAAAAGAAGAATATACAATTTTCTCTGAATAAACAAAAGAGTAAACAGTGCCAAAAGAAGAGATATGGTCATGCCCTGGTCGTCAGGAGCTCACCTTAGTTTTGGAAGTCCAAAAGCAGCACGAGCATCAACGCAATCAACGACGATAGCTCACACTAGGATCTGCACCAGGAAGATGCAGAAGTGTAGTATGAGCACAAATTGCAATACAATGGGCACCCAGTAGGCATCATAGGTCGACTGAGCATATATAAGATATAAAAGAAGTATGAAGCATATAGGAAAGAAGTAGTCATAGAAGAAAATAGAGGAAAACACACAAAAACTAGCAATAAATAGAAAACAATGAGAATACAAGAATAAAATGCTAGCCACAGAAGATATATCACAGAACACAAGTGAAAGAGTAGAGGGCGCACCTAGATCCTTGCAACAATAATGTATACAGAGAGTTTAAGAACATGGCGGTATACCGGTAACCTCAAATAAAAGGGAAGAAGGAAAAGAAACTAACATAATCATGCTAATAATACAATTCACAAGGTAAGGATGATCTGAAAGCAAACTTACTAGTAACTATAATAGGAGAGAGAGTAGGTTAATCTACTGATGATCAAAAAGGAAACCTAACAAGTACTGTCATAGGAGCGAGTATGCTAATCTACCTACAGTCCCAATGGGTGTCCATACACTCGAGGAACACATACAAGTGAAAAAAACCTTCCGGCATCCCAAACTACCGGAGCTTCACTCAACAAACAGCAAATAAGGGTGGAATCGTACACATGATTAATGGTATGATGTGATATGATAAAACCAGGTGTGCCAGTAGTACCATATTTACCTCCTCTTGTTCCTATAAGCCCGCAGGTAGGATCCATAGAAGGAGTCCCCTATATACCCTTACTACACTGTATACCCCTCCTCCGGCACTCACAGCTCATAGCCCCTGGTCCAGATCGGCAAGGTCCATGGAGGTGTATGCAACCACATACAAAATCTCAAAACCCCAAAGTGAGTGCCTGAAAGTTATCCGGGTCTAAATCAATAAATTTCAAAATCCTAATATGGGTTCCTGGAGTTTATCCGAGTCTAAATCCATAAGTCTTAGAATCCTAATATGAGTGCCCAGAGTCTATCCAGGTATAAAATCAATAACAAAATATGTCTAGCGCTCGGCTCGACCAAGTCTAGTATCGCCCCAAAATCAGTGATAAAATCATCATATAATCTCTTTTATCACAAGAAAACCATAAAAACCAATTAAAACCATTTATAGCCATTTATTACAGAAAATGGGCCCTCGAGGCCATTCAAGGTTTAGAAATTTGGTAATAGTTAGGCTCGCAGCCATAGTAGTAATAAATAAATCCAGAAAACCCTTTTGTATGATAATGATGATATGCTCGAGTATAATTAATAGCCCAATGGCTCACAATCAACTATCGGCCCTGCACAGGCTCAGCGTGATGGGTCGGAACCCTCATGGGAAGGGATTATTTCCCCACTAAATGCACCAAAAATCAAAGTAGAGAATGTCGCCATTCCAAATTAAAAAGGAAAAAGTCAGGATAGGATTCACCCACACAAACCACCAACTTCAAAAGCATCTCGACATACTAAAATTTCTAGCCCACCACTCGCAGAGCCTAATTGATGCTGGAATATCATACATATGGATAATCTCTCAAAGAATCAACTGAATCAAGTCCCTACTCTCAGACACAAAGGTGACAATCAAATCTCAAAGTACTATCTGAATCTAAAGTAGCCCTGCTAGCCTCACCCCAAACAACCTGACCATAAATATCACACAACTGTTGATCCTAGAACCAATGTTGCTGGATCTGATCAACAAGAAAAGAAAAAATCTCAACACTTAGTAAGAATTCTACCAGGATCTTACAAATGAAGCCTAACCAAATGGTTAGCCAAGGACTGGATGTCAAAGGCCAACGACCACTTTTAAACTAAGAGCCAACAATCTCTACCATACAACCTCGATAACCCTCCTGGCAATAATAGAGTCTCCTATTGGAGTAAACATAGCAAAAGGTCACTACAACGACTCTGGGACTATACACCATTTCCCAATAATAAATGGGTTAATATATGATAATGTGGAGCCTGCATCTATGAAAGCATAAACAAAATTGGAGAAAACACTCAATATAGCTATTGCAACATCTGGCAATGACTCTGAATGTTGATGAACTATTAGTATATAAGTGATATTCTTGCCACTGATAGAAAAAGATGCTCCCCATTGTCCTCGACCTCTACCTACTGATGTCTGGGACCCATTCTTTGCAAGATGTATTGAGGAATATGACCTTGTTGCTAATCTTATCCTCTTCCCTAAACCCTATTGGTCCTTCAATGGATAATATCCTTGCACATGACCCTTTAGGACACAAGAAAAGCATGATGTGGAGCCCTGATGTCATCTCTCGGCATGTGCTCTGCCGCAAGTATCACAATGCAGCACAATTGACATAGACTACTCTAGGACCTTGTGTTGTTGCAAGCTTGATGCTCATAAGTTGTCACCCAAACCTTACTGCCCCTAGTGATCCAACCTACTACCTTGGGACTGCTATCATGGGGGCCTAGGTTATCTTCCTGGATATCAAGGTTTGGAACCACCCTGAGCCTCTATCTGAAACCCCATGGGCCAAGCCCTCTTCTGTTGCTCTCTCTACATCCTCTCAGTCGTATACTGCTAATGTCGGAGCCCCTCCATATTTTGTTCCATGGATTGAATTCATGAGATGTGTATATCATTATTAATTTTGGCTAAAGTCAAGCCTTGATAAATTCTTAAGCAACCCTCTCACAAATTGACGTACACTATTATGCATTGCATCAACAAATGATGGTGCATATCTGGCCAAGGAATTAAATCTCAAGGCATACTCTTAGAAACTCATACGGCCCTGCCAAAGATATAGAAATTGGTCTACTCAAGAATGTAGTATTTCCTATGGAAAGTAGAGATCTAGGAAGGCCTCAGTGAAAGTTTCTCAGGTAGCAAAGGTGAATCCTTTCCCCTGCATCTCTCTCAACTCTCGTACCATAACACTTCTATATCCTACAATCGAAATGATGCTAACTAAACTAAATCAATTGGTGAAGCATGCATGACCCTGAATATCCAGTGAACCTGATCTATAAAGTTTTGAGGGTACTCTCTATGGAATGTCCCTTTATATTCGGAGGACTCAAGGAAAGGAACTCTCAATCCCTTAAATTTTGGGGACTTTAGATAGTTTGTCAATATCTGGCACCAGTAGTGGCACTGAGTGGCTACTAAATAAGCCAGCATATAGACCATTCTTGAACTCATGATCTGTAGAGATAGGAGTAACTGGAGAAGTTGTTGGATGTCCGGTAGATCCTGGGGCCTCTTAATATGGAGCTAAAGCTGGGGAGGAATGTGAAGATGTCTCCCATACTACCCCTGGATGAATTGCCCCAACAGGTGGTACCCTCGCTTGGGAGTTCATTTTGCTTCCAACAAGATATTGTCTGATGAGTCACTGGCATTTCTTTGTACAAGCATAATAACATTTGTAAGTTGAAGAACACATCCTTTATGACTTAACTTTCTATAGCATGATTCGAGCAAAAGAAGGGTAACCTTTCTAAACAATGTCTATAGCTTCCTGCTTAGAGAATATGGTGCACAACATATTTATAAACAATAATCTAGTAGAAACGACTTGCAAACTCCCTAGGATACTAGTAACATCCAAAAACACACTCTAATAAATGAGGTGGAAATGGTCGTATGCAAAACAAGTACCCAACTAATAGTTGGGGTAGAATCCCCACAATGATTGGAGGTTATATTTTCCAATTTTTTGTGATTATACCTATCACAGTCCCTATCTCTCTAACGGGCATTCCGGTCACTTTTTCAATCATGGTCTATCCATGAAGCTTCTCTAAGCCTTTCTCCAACCTTGATTCTTGTCTCTTGTTTGCCAAGGGCCTTTGTTGGCACCTTGATACCCTGGGCGAGAACCAACGACTTGGTTAGACATGTAATGCACTTCCTCATCAAACAACGTGTATGCATCATCTTTATCTTGGGTTTTGGCTCCATGATCCCCGATAGCATTGAAACTATTTACTTTGGTTCCCATTATTTTCATTCAAAAAAACTCCACTTGGATCATTATCTTGGCCAAGGTCTCATCTCTTTCTTCCTCCTTCTGCTTCATCTCATTTTGTCATAATCACGGAGGTGACACCCGATGTCACCTCATCTTCCCTTGTATGCCAAGCTCGGTTAGTTTTTCTCATCCTACCTAATAAGGCTTTAGCAAGTCCAAACGTTTGATCCATTAGTGAACCACACGCTATATTTTTCATAGACTTAATGGAATCTAATGAGCGATAGAAACTTTAAAGTAACACTCCATACGGCAACCCATGAGTTGGATACATTAGCACCTTCTTTTTGAACCTTAACCATATTTCATGTAGGGGTTCTCCTGACTTTTGGCGAAAGTTTGTGATCTCATCACAAAGTTGAAGCATTCTTAAGGGAAGAAAGAAGCAATCTAGGAAGGCCCCAGTTAATTCATTCCATGAAGTAATGGAGCCTTTGAGAATCTCATCCAACTATGATGTTGCTTCTCGCATGAGGGAGAATGGGAATAATCTTAGCCGAATGGACTCCTGGCTGATGTTAGTAATGTTGAATAGCTGATAAATTTCAATGAAGTTCCTTATATGAAGGTTAGCATCCTCATGTGCAAGGCCTTAGAATAACCCTTTTATTTGTATTAGGTGTAGGATGGTGCTAGTGACATGGAAAACTGTGTTCCCTAACGTAAGAGGTAGGCAAATAGCACTCCCTAAACCATGTCCAATTGGTTCATCTTCAAGATCTATGAACTCGTCAATGCTAGCTTGTTCACGAGCTTGGATCATCACTTCACCTACTCAAATAACAAACA
This sequence comes from Jaltomata sinuosa, assembly GCA_003996215.1. Taxonomy (NCBI): domain Eukaryota; kingdom Viridiplantae; phylum Streptophyta; class Magnoliopsida; order Solanales; family Solanaceae; genus Jaltomata; species Jaltomata sinuosa. The sequence goes on from QJPP01007533.1 coordinate 245,253, forward strand.
CAACAAACAAAGTGAAAGAAAAACAAGGCACAACACAAATGTGAATCAACAAACAAAATATAAAAATAAATTTCCAATCTCTGGTAACGGCATCATTTTTGATAACGTCCAAAAATACACTCCAATGAAGGAGGTGGAAATGGTGGTATGCAAAACATGTACCCAACTAAGAGTCGGGGTTAAATCCCACAAGGATTAAAGGTTAGATTTTCCAAATTTGGTAAATAGAATCACAAGAGCATGCGCATTGTATAAGACAAGAAAGTAAAATTGGGGGATATATGTGTGAACATGTGAATAGTAGGAATATCAAGTGACAATGTTAACACAATTGTTTAGATATCATTATTGGAAAATCTAGGGGTGTTCTTCTGATGGGTTTTTCCGATAGTGTATATGATAAGATGCCAATTGAAATCTTTCAAACACGCTAAAAATTAAGATAGATGAGAAAGAAAGAAAGAAAGGCTTAATTGAATCCACAATTAAACCAAGGGGGGAGAGATCTTGAATTCCATAGAAAATGGAAAACCCAATTGAATCCACAAATGTGTAATCTCAAGCAAAAATGAAGTTAAAGGAGTTTTAGATCAACAATGGGAATCCACCCATCACAAGCCTAGATTAACACTAGCTACACTAAGCTAACCTAGATAGGGAATCCACCCTCTACAAGCTAACAAGCTACACTCTCAAAGAGTTTCTTCACAATCTCAGTTCAACATAATCTAAGGAATGAAAATGACTAAGGCATCTATTTACAGTGTTTGCCTTGTACAATTAAAGGATCAAAAGTGACCTTGAAAGACTTCAAATTCGACCCATGGATTGGGTATCTGCACCAGCACAGGCTAGAGCATGTGCAGACTTGCTGCAAGCAAATGAAAAGCATGTTTGGGCAGACTCATCTATGCTTGCACATGTTAGAGCATGTGCAGACTTGTTTCAAGCATATGAAAATCATGTTTTTTTAGGTTAAATGGGCCATCAGGCCACTTTATTAAACAAAAATAAAGAAAAGCTAGCCCACCAGACTGAGCCCAGCAAAAGTGGTCTGGAAAAAAAACAAAAGTAAAATGAAAAAAAAGGAAACAAAGGCAAAAAATAGAAAAAAAAAAAAAGCTAAGTGGAACAAACTAGAAGCTCTCAGAAAGGAAACTCTAGCCCCTAACTTTCATCTTCTCCGATCAGCCGACGGTCAAGAATTGACCTCTACCTGAAGAGCATGAAAGACAGAAAGAGGTATTCAACCACGTCCCCTAAGCTGATTTCCAACCATTGCATCTTGAGCTTGGGAAGATTCCACCTTGGCATTCAAAAGTTCTCACGAATACCATGTAATATATTCCATTAAAAACTTCTTATTCTCAAAAGTTATGGATCTGGTCAGTTGAGTAAGATGTTGATTCCCTCCCTCATCATTATCTTTAATATGAGGTATGAAAAGCATGTCTACATAACTTCACTGACATCTTCCTCTTTGCTTCACGCTATCATCCAAATTTGGAATGCCTTCAATTGACGCTTAATGTGACCTTTATAAGCTCCTCTTTGTTCCATCATAGCTTGTATATATTGGGTCCTCTTGGATTAAACTTGAAGGATAGGTCTATCATGAATGGTGTCGGGAGATATCGTATCAGTACAGCTTTGATTGGGAGTAACTAGATGACTTTGAACAAATTATCATATGGATAGCTTTTGGTTCTAATTATACTCAATGTATTTCAACCCAAGTGTATGTCTATTTTGGATTCTTTCAAACCCCAAAAAAACATTAAATTAACCACCAAACAAATGCTTGAGTAAGCTAGACTATTTCTAGCTCTAGCCATTCGATGAAGTGTAAAGCCCCAAATCCTCACTATTGAAGACTTACACAATTACACTTCCCTTTCTCAACCAAAAATGAAACTAGAGAATTCAATTAATATTTGCAACCATTCATTTTGGGATTAAAACTTGAAAAATACATAGATACATAAATTATAATCAATTCTAGGAACAAATAGTCAATACCAAATAAATACTAAACACCCATCATTGGAACACACCCCTAGATGAGAAATTAGCTACTCATATTAAAGAAAAGAGAAATTATACCATATGGGTGTTCCTCAATTCCATTCATGTTGATAAAATAAAATCAATTCCAAGATTTTAATGTCAACAATGGCATTTTTAATATTCTAGAAGAAGGAGAAGGTATATTGTACTTATCTCAATATAATCTACCATCTACTAATTGTGAAAATTCTCCCTAGAAATATCCTATGCAAAGATCCAAAAAAAATCATTGGAAACTTCCAAAATATGCTAAAGAAATTCTGGATTGAAATTTCAACTCGGGCAACTTGCGTTGGAACTGCTCTTGCACCTACGAACGTAGGTCAAGACTTGTAGCATGCAGGCACCTAAAATTTTATCCAGTTACTTCTTTCTCTCCTGAGTGACACCTGCAAAACGTAGGTGTGGACTTGTTGCATGCATGTCTCATGCACGTTCCAATCAGGGAGATTTTCTTCTGTTCTTCCCTCGACTTGAATTTCTTTCTTTGGTTGAAACTCATGCTTTTAGATTTCTTCCATTGCATATTTGTGTTCAAATCCTCTTCCATCTTCAACTCACATGTATTCCTACATATGAGAGAACAAAGGCATAAAATCTTTTTAATTTGCACAAGATTGAGGCAATTCTTCATGCTTAGGAGCTAAATAAATTGGTAAATTAGCAACTTATCAAACCCCCAAACTTGAACTATTGCTTGTCCTCGAGTAATACATTCACTAAGCATGGGAGTGACTCAAGCTTCAAGGATATAAGGATCGTACTAGGCTTCTACAACTCAAATCAAATAAGGTAAACAACAAGACTCAAAACAAAAAGACTCAATCAAAAGCACTAATCTGAATTGGTACCACCATGAGCTCAAGGCAAACACAATTACTTCAAAATTCTTTTCAAGAGACTTCACTTCTTCATTCAAAAACTGAGAGATTTTTCACTTAAAGCAAGATCAACAAGCATCACAAGTCACTTACACTATACTTTCAATGCTTCCCTTGAAGTTCACTCCATAACTTATCGCATTCTTTCCCCTCAATTGGGGTCAAGACTTCACCATTTGATCCATGGTTGTATTTTCACTCGCTACAAGAGAGAATCCCACTCACAATCTTTTAATTCACAATATAGGAATTATAAGATAACTAAATGATGCTCACTCTCTCAAAGAAGTTTGAGTGCATAAACATAGAACCATAAGCTTGCCCTTTATGTAATTCGCCACTAATATAGAGTTAACAAGCTCAGAATCAGTAACGACTTGCGGGTAACAATGTAGTCTAAGGTCAAAGGAAGGATATCATATAGGCTAAGTGACTAGAACCTCCCAAACACTATTATAAGACATTTAAGTACATCACTCACATCACTATTAAACTTCACCTTATTTCGGCCTTTCACAACTCAAGTTTTCCCAAAACCATTCTTCCCTACACCTTTGTTTTACTCATTTAGTATTCACAAGGAAAGAGGTAGCACCAGTCAATTCTTTTTTTCTTTCATCCATCATTTGATAATTTCAAGTAAATCACAAGATAAGCATTAGGTTTTACCCCACATCATAGCTTATTTCCTCATTTATGACATTCATACACACACACCAAAACTTAGGCTTTTGCCTACATCAAACATCCCAACTTTTCATCCAAGTTCCCCCCAAACTTAGGCGTTTCACCTACATCTTCCTTTTTTATGAAATTAAGGAGTAAAGGTGCCAAAATAGAGGATTCCAACAAGGTAAGGTGTGTAACATGGTTTCCAAGAAAAGGTCAAAGGCTTAAAGCGGCTGATTAGGATCAATGTTAAGGGAAGGATACTTTTCGGTAAAGGGACTATCCACAAAGGGCCTAAGGTCATCTTCTAAGCCATGCTTTATCTAGGATTTTGACTTGAATCACATTCATGACAAGTTGTAGATAACATGCATACACAAGATCATACTAAACCTTACCACATAAGGCATCACAATCCCTAGGAGTTAATGGTTATTCTCAAAACCTATTAAAATGAATAACTTTTGACAAGCTATTCCAAGTTTCACGCACTCATATGTGAACTAAAAGTCAAATGAAGAATTTAAAGGTCATGAAAAGAGAATGCGTTTAAAATTCATTTCCCCCTATTTTTTCCATCTCAAAAATCATTTTCAAAGAAAATTTTTGGTGGTTCCGTTCGAGAAAAGTGCGATACTGACTCAAAATAAATACTAAACTGGCATTTTCCTTTTAAAAAGTTGTCTCTCAATCTATCATAGGGACATGTTACCCGATTTGACAGAAAAAATAAAGAAAAACAAATTTTGTTCCTTAAGAAAGAACCGTAGTATAAAGAAAATTATCAGTGTTTATTAAAAACAACTATCTACAAAGGAGCTATAGAATTATGGGCTCATGAACCATTTGATAAATGATGCCCGACAATGGCACTAAGCATAATTTGCAAGGAAAAGGTAGTAGGAAAATTGGCATGTGAAACTGACCAAGCACAATGGCATAAACTCACATCCAAAAATAAGAGATCAAGCCTGACAAGGGCACCATATTAAGCATAACAAAATAAAAGAGCACGACAAGGGAAAAATAATCAAGATTATCCAAAACATGTCCAACTAGGGCCAATATAGCATATAAAACTTATAAACAAACCCGACAAAGGCAATCAAAATATACCAAAATAAACATCCAAGCCCTACATAGGAACCAAAACAACCATCATCATCAAAATAAATAAATACACCTACCCCTAACTAATAAGAAGTATTGTCCCTAATTCAATAGTAAAAATAAATAAGAGGAATGGGTGTAAGGACTCCCTGGAATCACTTGGTACTAAAATGCCCATCCCTAGAATCACTTGGCATGAGCAGGATCAATCTAGAAACCAACTAGAGAAGGGATCGAGGTATCTGTGGGCAGCTCAAGAGGGACAAACTATGAAATAACTTTTCACCTATCGGGAAGTTGCATCCGCCGGTGACAAGAGATATTCTGGAGTAGCTCTGCATTAGTGTGATCTACCACTTGTATATCATCAAACTCTGAATAACCTTCTATACTGTCTCCTACACACCAATCATCTAGGGGACTTCTCTCCCTTTGGGGGGATGCAAAGGCAATATTTGGAAGGTTTAGGACAAAAACCAGGTGTAAATCCTCTATTGTCATTTATCCATTTCCTCCCTTAATGAAATGATAGACCCCTCAAGTGTATAATTCCAGCCATAAATTTTTCCCAAACTTTTGAAAGCTAGCTTCAAAGCTGTTTTTATGGCATTCTGAATCACAGTGGGCATATCCTTGGCCATCTTGCATAACTGAGCATTATTGTTGTGAGCCATATCAACAATCTTGAGGAGGCCACATTCTAAAGAAGACATTAAGGAAGGAGAAGCTCTGGGACATATGGGAAGTTTGTGCATTTCCCAACACCACAATATTAGAAACATCGTCCCCTAACTGTGTATGAATGACAGTAAAAGAACCAACAATCTCTGATGTACCTAAACCTGGTGAGAGCCTCCTCTTTTTAACTGAAGGGGTATCTTCTTCTCATTTGTTGGCTAGATCAATCACACCCTCAGCACAAACTATTTTATCCAAAGGCCAAAGCTGAGGTCACCTAGCGCGAAGGCATAACACATTGATAAGGACAGGAAAAGGTGTAGATGTAGCTTGGTGTCTAGCTTTCCACTTGAACTGGTCAGCTAAAATTTCACCAACATTTATATGAATGCTCGTTATTATACAGGCAATAAGAATAGCTGGCTCAATGGAGATGTGGTTGGTATTCTTTGATGGAATGAGTCTGAAAAGATGAGGTCGAGCTACATCCCTGCTTTAAACTTTAGATCTAGGTGATAGATCTTACCCTTAGTCACAACCCAGATAGGTTTCTCCTCATTAATAATACTGGCAACCCAAGAATATTGATCATTTTTTATTGCTATTCGCTTGGCAAACCCTATTCCAAGCCATACTAGTTCATCCCAGTAAATGGTGTTGATAGCAGATGATAAATAGAGCATATTATCAACAAAACCTTTGTGCTTTAAAACATCTCTTGGAGCTTGATAAGTGGCATAGAATTCTCTCACTATTTGTGGAAAATAAGGGCCCGATACCACTATGAAAGGATCCCAAACCTGTATATCAAACTATTTTGTTATAATCGAGAAGTCTCCCTTGAAGGATTCCACATCAAACCAGCCTGCCTCTGTAATTTCCCGCCTTTCACAGAAGGTGATATAGTATGGTTTCATACCCTCAAGCGCAAGTCAAAGTTATTCCACCGCCTACTTCTCATTTTGCATAGGCTCGGGAGGAACCTCGGGTGCTTTGTCTTTGCTCTGAGCCTTGACTGTGCTCTTTATCTGAGATAGAGTCTTACGAGCATTCTTGCTGGTGGTTGGTATATTTGAAGACATGGCCTGCTAACAGATGTGAGCGCCAAGAGAAGAGAAACAAAATACTTTTTGTATTTTTCATGGTTAAGGAAAAGAAAACAACTATAATAAGCTAAGTACTGAAAATAACATGGAATGCACAAGGAATGGAATAGCAGGGTTTTAATGCCTAAACCTATATGCCACATGCATTTTGCAGGAGGGAACCCATGGCATGTATATGAGCCGCTGGTGTCGAGGCAGAAACATGAAATAGTATGAAGGCACATGCACTTTTACCTGTGTTTCACAGGAGAGAACCTGCGGTACACATGTGAGTCCCAGGTATTGAGGCAAAAATTTGGCAACATTAAATGGAACATGTGTTACACCTACATTTTGCATGTGAAGACTTACGACATGAAGGTGAAGCACAAGTGTTAGGCAGTGAAGGATGACCTTCAGCCTAACACCTGCATTGTAATTGTATTTTACAAGGCAACACCCATGACATGGAAGTGTCTAACAGTGATTGCTACCATTAAAATAAGCATTCTTTCACACTAAGGCAAATATTTGACCATAATCAAAGTATAACGGGTACTCAAACATCCCCGAAAAGACTAACCAATACGTTTTGACCATATGAGACCACAAAAATATACACTCAATGATTCCCCTCAGGAAGGACGTTACCCCATCTATCATTGGGAACCATCAAGCTACCACCTCAATCAATTTGAATCATGTCAAGACACACAATAATCACTCACACTCAACCAAAGCACTCACCAAATAATTTATAATCTACCAATACTATTCAAGAGAACATTGGTAACCAACTTCGCCAGGCAACATAATTTCAATCAAAATTCGATGCAATGTCTATTTGCCCTTAAGAATGATGTCATCTAATCTATCATAGGGCCAACACATGCAATACAAATGAGAAGATTACTCAGATTTCATCCCCAACTAAAATTTCATGCCATGGGTAAGTACAAACAACATGCAATAAATTTTTTAACATAATCCACAATTTCTAGCATAACCCATTGATACTAGCATGGATAGCATGATTGACACGAGCATGGATGACATAGATAACACATACAATGTTCATGCAAAGGGAAGCTTATGAGTCCGTGGGAGTGATGTGGATGAAGAAAAGAGGCCATTTGTGCAAGCGGCTAGACTTTAAATTCAAGAATCCATAAAGAAGACAACCAAACAAGACCCTTGCCTCATTAAGGGTAATATTGTAAAAAGTCAATGTCTTCTTATTTCCTTAGTATAAGTAGTATTTTTTCTTTAATTTGAAGACTAGTTTTGGATGTTGAATAATGATACGCTAAATTTGTAGTTGATATCTTAGTGATTAGCGTAATTTCCTTAAAGAATTAGTGAGTGATTAGGGTGAACTCTCCTAATTGTTAGTTAACTTCTTTTGCTTAATTAATCAAAGTGTCATCCATTTATGGAATTCATTTGGTTTTCTTAGTTGATTGAGTAGGTTTAGTTTCTTAGTTATTGAAATCAATTGGGAGGTGAGGGTATCAAGTCCCTTGTTGCCCATAATTTTAATTTCCAGTTGCTAAACCACATATCTTTTCCTTCTTTCCTTCTTGTTTGTTATTTTTTCGTTATCATTTGGTATCAGAGCTCAGTTTAGGTTCATTTCCATAAATCTAAGTCTTGGGAATTTGATATCTTCAAAATTCAAAAAAAAAAATTAAAAATCCCAAAAAAAAAAACCAATTTTTTTTGTTTTGATTTGTGTTTTTGTTGACACTAGATCTTGATTCCCTAGTGTTTTGTGAGTCTAGATCTCAAATTTCGTGCGATTTAGAGTTGTAGAAGTGAATTTGTCATTAAAGGGCTTGGAGCTTTTGAAACTTTACAAACTTGAAATGTGGGTCTATTGATAGAGGAGGAATTGGAGCTTAAAAACCATTGAGGTTTGTTCCCTACGTCAAGGGGAGGCTAATCCTAAAATTTGAGCCAATTTTGAGCTAATTTAAAGGTGTTGGTGTTTAGTGTGTGTTCTTGGTGTTCTAGGTGTTTTTGATATTCACCAAGAACATCTTGAAGAAGAAGAAGCCAAAAGGTATATTTGATCCAATTTTTCCAAGTCAAAGTGGTCAAAGATGTTTGTTGGGTCCACAAGTGGAATTTAAAAAAAAAAAAAAAATCCAAAGGACCAAATCTGCCCCTTAGAAAAAGTTTTGGGGGCTGAAATGCACACTTGCAAACTTGGACAGAATGCTTCAAATTTTGGGACCCCAACATTTTTCTAAGTGTTGGAACTCTTAAGACCTCAAAATTTTTCTAAGTGTCCAAACTTCAAATTTCTTCTTCTACACTCATTTTTTTTCTATTTCTCTACTAATTAACAACTAATTAACATCTTTAATTACTTGTTAACTAGTTTTAATCATCAAATCATCTCTTTGATTCTTCAAATTAAGCAACACAAGTAACTTTTCTACTTTTGTTACTTAGTTTTTTTTTAGTTCGTTTTCTTTCGTGCTTTTTTTCTTCAACTTTTCTCATCTTAATTCGTTGATAAATTTCTTGATTCAAGTCCTTTTACCTTCAATCGAGTCGTCTGTCTTTCAAGAGTCACAAGAATCCACTCCACCACAAAGGATAGGTGATCTTGAATTGATCAAGCAAAGCTAGTTCACTACCAATTTTGAGATGACATTTTAGGAGGTGAGTTGAGAATTTGCATACGAGTGATGTGAGGCTTTTTCTACTAATATTGTTTGTTGAGTTTTGTAGGTACAAAAGGAGATATAAGGTAGCATGTCATCCATAGCTTCGGATACTTGTGATGATGACATGGAAAGCTCTATTTGTAGCGATGGAGGCTATGATTCTAATGTTGAGGCCTATGAAGGCTATGATATATCCAATGAGGTATATGAAGGATCATGTGTTCATGAACATTATGATGGAGAGAAATACTACTCCGGAGATGAATATGTGATGAATGGAGTTTATAGCTCTTGTGATGATGTTGAAGGGGTAGAGGAACGTTGTGGAGAATATTATAGTGGAGAAGAAGGTTATGAAAGTTCTCATTTTCCACACCATGAGTATGAAGGCGATGTGCGGTACAATGCTTCCTTCCATATGTTTGTGAATCCTTTGAGGGAAATCTTGATGAAAATGGAAGTTGTGAGGTTGAATGTCCTTCCTCATCTTGTGCGACTTTCTATCCTAAAAGAGAAGGTATTGATGTATGGTTGGTACCAATTTGAAGATATCGTATGGGATATAGAAGAGATACATTTTCTACTTCTCGAAATATGATAATGTGCTATTCTTATCCTAATACCAATGTGTCTTGTACACGATATAGAAATGGTATTAGAGGAAGTAGAGATAAGTTGATGTTTCAAGATAGGCAAGACCCGGAGAGGCGAAGTCTTGAAACAAAAGTGAATGTGTATCGTACTATGGGGTTTGATCTTGTCCTTTATGATCATAGTGTTTCGAACTTCAATACCCCTCAATTGGTTGAATTGTTTGGGATACCTTTTTGGCCAAAGCGAGACTCCTTTGTTACTTAAAAAGGGTATCATGTTAATAAAAGGGTGCAAGTACCTATTTCACTTGGGAAATATCAAGAGGAGGTTCGGTGTGATATAGCTCCCATGGATACTTGTCACATATGTTTGGGAAATCCTTGGTTCCAAAGTCATAGGATTCCACATGCACAAGATTGGTACAAGTATATCATGGATCGCAAAGGGGAACTTCTCTTTCCACTAATATTTTCTAGAGAAGAAAACACATCCACTCCTTATGCACCAAAATGGAAGCTTGAAGTGAAGGGATCATCTAACCCTTCGCAAGGGATACTTGGTAATTGTCCTAACTCTAATGAAATTGAGAGACAAAAGATTGAGAGGAGTAAGGGTATGATAAGTGACAACTCTAGAGTGAAAAAAGGAGAGGTTGTGTAGAGTGATGTGAGAGGGTTGTCAACACCTTATCTTAACTCATGTAACATTTCTTGTTTCTCTAGATGTCTTGATACTTGTGCAGGTATTCTTGAAAGCAAACCTATTGTGGAACCTCAAAATATGGAGCATCATAAGGTGGTTGAAAGCTTCCAAAGAGAGCAATTGTACTTAAATGTTGATAACCAAGGTGAAGGCAATTCTTCCTATGAGCTACAAGGTAACAAAGCTAACTCTTGCACTTTATTAAACTTGATGGATCATTGTGTGGCTAATAGCCAATTGAGTGTGATTTATAGTTTATCTTTGTATGATCTTAATGAGCCTTTACCATGTGGTGAGCTTAATAGCTCTTTCTTGTGTGTTGCAAATTATGGTGATCAACTTTCTTATGATACTTGTCCATTAAATGAGGAATTTTGTGATGTGCTAATTGAACCTCAATTTAGTGATGATATTGATGTAGTTGATCATGTGAATAGTCATGTAGGTTTCTTGCTTCTAGATAATGATTCCTTGATTAGTGATTTCATTACTTGTGTCTCTCAAAGAACTTATGTGATGGAATATGCTGTTAAGGATAATATCTTATTTGATGATGACATGACTATTAAAAGTGTGCATAGTGGTAGCTCTTATAATGTTGAAAGTGTAGCTACTCTTGGAGGCTACAAGTTATTTGGTAATCCACTATGGGATGATGACACCTTTCCCGAGGAAGGAACTTCCTTCTTGAGGGACTGTGGACCTCTTACTTGTGAGGTGAAGCTTGGTCAAGATGATAAGCAAGATGTGGGTGAATATTATACTAACTACCTACTTGACTACATCGGCCTATCACTTTTCAAAATGGATGATCCTTGGGATAAAGCTAACATTGATTTGTTTGATGGTTTGGAAAACCCAACTAGTGATTATCCTTATGGAATTGATGATAATTGTGATCCTTTTTATGACACCCCACCTTTGTTTTTTAAATATGAAGATGAGTTAGTTAATTCATGCGATGGCTTGAATTCTGATCTCTTTGGTCTTAATGGTGGTGTGGGTCAAATTGTTGATTGCTACTTGAGGAAGGAAGGTGACTTTTCCCTACAAAGTATCTTGTCTTCTTCATGTGTCCCAACATGTGTTGATGTGCTTGATAAGATTCATGAACCAAATTGTGATCTTTCATGTGAGGGCACCTTGAGGAGGATTGACAATCTTGACACCTTTCTTTACTACCTCTTTGCATATGATGGTGTCTATGTTTGTATTAAATTTGTTTTCTATAGAGGTAGGGGTTCCTTTAGACCTTTGTATTTTCCTTGTCTCTTGATGTTTATCATAACCAAAACCTTTGCACCTTGTATGATGAGTTGCTTTTATTGGAAGCAAAGGATATTTGGTTGTACCTCAAATTTGTGCCTCCTTTGCATGATGATATTATTTCTAACCCTTGTACTAACCCTCATGATTTGAGGATGTTTTAGTTGTTGTCCTTCTCATGTGTTTTAAGGTTTGGATTCGAGGACGAATCATTTTCAAGAAGGAGAGGATGCTACTAGCATGGATAGCATGGTTGACACGAGCATGGATGGCATAGATAACACATACAATGTTCATGCAAAGGGAAGCTTATGAGTCCGCGGGAGTGATGTGGATGAAGAAAAGAGGCCATTTGTGCAAGTGGCTAGGCTTTAAATTCAAGAATCATAAATAAGACAACCAAACAAGGCCCTTGCCTCATTAAGGACAATATTGTAAAAAGTCAATGTCTTCTTATTTCCTTAGTATAAGTAGTAGCTTTTCTTCATTCTGAAGACTAGTTTTGGATGTTGAATATTGATACTCTAAATTTGTAGTTGATATCTTAGTGATTAGTGATTAGTGTAATTCCCTTAAGAAATTAGTGAGTGATTAGGGTGAACTCTCCTAATTGTTACTTAACTTCTTTTGCTTAATTAATCAAAGTGTCATTCATTTGTGAAATTCATTTGGTTTCCTTGGTTGATTGAGTAGGGTTAGTTTCTTAGTTATTGAAATCAATTGGGAGGTGAGGGTATCAAGTCCCTTGTTGCCCATAATTTTAATTTTTAGTTGCTAAACCACATATCTTTTCCTTCTTTCCTTCTTGTTTGTTGTTCCTCCGTTATCACCCATAAAAGCAAATTACCCAAATTGAACTTCAAAATTGCAAAAGTAACATATTGGGGGAATTGGGATTTCAAATAGCATGTGTTACTAAACTATTCCCAAATCAATAAAAATCAAGAATTCAATGTAAATAAGCATACCACAAGTGATAGAGAATGAAATGGGTGAGAAGAAATGGAGCTTGAAGCTTGGTGATGATGGTGGTTCCAAGAGGTTGCTAGAAAATACTAGCGGGGGCGGCTTATTCAATCGATGGTGGTGTGGTGGTAGATAGAAAGTGAGGAAAAAGAAAATTTTTGAGTGGGGAGAGTTTGTGTGTGGTGAATAGAGATTGTTGGTGTTTGTAATGGAGAAAAATAAGTAGAAGATAGGAGTTAGGAGTTAGAAGGTTTTAGAAGAAGAAGAGGCACGGGTCAAAAGCCGAGTTGAGTCGGTCAATGAGTTAGGTCAAGATTTTATGAAGACGTACATGCGCCTGCACTGCACATACAACTTCATGACTAAACTTGTGGATGCATATGACGCACAGGTGATGTATTTCTCAATATTTCTTCCCAGTATACTGTACTATACATGTGATGAACCTATGTGTCGCGGGTCCAAAACTTTATCTTGCAGGTGATGTGCTGGTGTCAAATTTTTCTTTGTTTTCTCCCAGGTGTTTTGTCTATGACATGTGCTTCAACTGTGTGTTGCAAGTGTGCACCTGTGGCTCGCAGGTGGGGCACAGGTTCCCTTTACAACTCTTTTGATCACTCTGCCATTTTCCAAGCTTCATGTATTCCTAACACAACAAAAACAACATAAGAGTGTAGCTTCCATCCTTTGCATATTTGGGTTCAAATCCTCTTCCATCTTCAATTCACACGAATGCCTGTATATTAGAGAACAAAGGCATGAAATCCTTCTTAATAGTGTAAGGTTGAGGCAATACTTCATGTTTATGATCTAAATACGTTGGTAAATTACCAAATTATCAGATACGATGTTGCTTTGATACCTAGTTTTTCATGCCCCAAACTTGGGGTTCGCAACTGGCACCTGATGCCAAAACATAGCCCAAAGTTGACTCTACTGAACTATTTACTAATGGTGTATAGTAGCCACACGCAATCAAAAAAATAAATAAGTATATCTCGGCTTAAAAATTAGCCCTCGACTGTTGAGGCCCCTATCAACGACTCTACAAAGAAAATATCTACTCCCAATAGTTCATATAAAGCAATAATTAGGTAAGACACAAGTCATATTTGGGCCGTCAAGGCCACCATGATATCTAGGGAAGCATAAATACTATGAGAGTCTTAAAGGCCACTAGGATCTCTATAAAAAAGCTGAAAATCGGTATATATAATATAAGCTAGGCCAATAGGTCGCTATGCTTCCAACAACAACAACAACATAAAGGTCTAACTAGCTAACAAGCTATAACTAATAAACATACAAGGCCAAAATGGTCATCATCGTAGCTATGCAACCCAACGAACTAATTTGCAAGCCTATATGAATACAATACTTGGTGGAACAGGGTCCCGACCTAACCAAAAGATATAAATGAAAAAAGGCAAACCTTTGAGACTCTGGTGACCCCTAGAAGAAAAGTAGTCAATCTATTCGCTAAAAACTCAACCATGCTACTCGGTGGGTCTGTTTGGTCATCACTCAAGACCTGCAGGCATGAATGCAGTGCCTCCAGGCAATGAGTGTCAGATCAAAATAATGTACCGAGCATGTAAGTTAAACTAAAAACTGAAATTGAAGTGTAAGGACTGAACAAAAAGGGCAGGAGTAAAACAAAAGTACAACACCTTACCTTCCTATAATACCATAACAATTAAAACACGTAGCAAATAATAACCTGACCAAGCCCCAATAAGCTTGGATAGTGCAAACAACACCCAATCACTATACTTCTTAACATGCACAAATAGTCGTAAAATACCCCTGTTGGCCCCCTTACCTGTACCCTAGTGATGATCTGATCCGAACTATCTAAAAGTAAAAATGTCGTGAATCAATACAAATCTTAGGCTTTGTGGTAAAATATAAGTGTTGCCCCATAGGTACAGCCTGCCTATCTTGTAGGTACAGTCTACCCGGCCCCTAGGCTCAAAAGTATAATATAATTATTGTCTCATAGGTATAGGCCTCCCACCATGTAGGTACGATCTGCCCGTCCTATAGGCATGGTGTATCAGTCAACCTATAGGCTCTGAACCCTGTAGTGTCACTGTCTACTGAGGCCAAAACAAGCTCACAGGTGATAGTCAAATGATAAAAGCATTCCACCATTGAAACTTATCAATGATGACCTCAATACAATCATAACTTGATTTTATGGGCTACTAAGTAAGGAATAGAGTCCTTGTTGTGGTGTCAAACTCGATAGTATAAGGCTACAATCGAATAATGACATTATACAGGCTATACAAATCTTGTTCCTTCAGGGTCATGCCAGAAAACAAAAAGGAAAGCTTAACATACCTTTCAACTTAAGCCTCAAAGGTGTCGCTATGAAGATTTACCAACCAAAGGTAATGCAACAACGCTGCAAGTATGAGCTATAGCCAATTGATACAGAGTTAATGCCAGACTCACGACCAGCCAAGTCCAAATCATAAAATAAGTCTAATAACCATAATAAAAACAATAGGTAAATCCAATAAAAATATCCCAACAACATGTCGAAGGAGAAATGTGCTTACGAGAAAATATAACAAGAGCATACTTCATGTTATTAAATCTGACAACTGCAGCACGCGAATTTGATAATGTAACACCATAGAATTTGATTCAGCATTTAAACTTAGAAAATCACCTGAAATCTAAAATTTCAGGTACCATGGCAGCCCCCACGGCTGTGGGTGGCTCGACTATCCATTGCATGCACCATGGAAACTTCCCTATCCCCTCATCCTTGATGGATTGTCCCATAAGCTGTGAGATCCACCATCCACTGTGGGTGCCCACCGTGGGAAAAGCCCAGCGGCCCTAAATAACCCTTCCAGCCCAAAGGACAAGGCCACGTTTCATGGGAGGTCCCACGGGCTGTGGGCCGTAGTTGTGGGAATATTCCAGATGACCAAATAAGTCTGTACCCTTCTGATAGACACCGACCACGGACCATGTTAGGTCTGACAGGCCATCAGACAAGCCCATTCGGTGAGATTTTTGTCAACTTCTAATTTTAATTCAGGGGTATTTTGGTATTTTTCCACTTTTTTAAATTCTAAACTAAGTTGTCTTAGGCATATTTTAAAAGGATTTTAATCAAACATGGAGGATTTTTCTTTTATTCCATCGATTCAAGTTTAGAAAGAAAGAACGCTCTCTAACTTAGGGCTTTTTTCTCCAAAGCTCCAAACTCCATCCCCAGTTCAAGAATCTCTTTCTACCATATATGTGGATATTTAGTAAAGGTTTAGTTCTCCCTTATGACCAAAACCTTAGACTTTTGCGTTGATTTTTGACTTTACGAAACTAGGGTTTTTATCCTATCTTGCAAAATTTCTCAGCTATTAGTTTTTATGAGGATTACATATTTCCTATGTGGTTTTAAGTGCTTTATATCATAAATCTTCTATGAAATTTCATGAACTTTTGGAATGAATTAAAAAGAAAAGAACTCAGCCTGAAATTATAGTAATTTCACCAGAATTGATTTTCTTCATAATTTAGCCTAGTCTACTAGCACTCAATTTTAAAGCATGAAAAGTTTTCAGCCTACAGCTTTTCAGACAATAATGTTTTTAGACTAGTTAAGTTCTGACGCAGTATTCCAGAACTCTAGTTTTAAATGAGCTATCAAAAATCAGTTTTGGGAGTAGTATTTAGCATGGAGTTGGACTAGGGTTTAGTGCACCCTAAAGTCCCAAAATTTCATGCAACCGTAGGTTTATTTAGACCCTCCATTAGGAATCAAAACTAGTGATTATGCCAGTCATTCCTCTATACCCTGGCAAGGTATATATGATCCTCACGATAGGACATATACATCAAAATTCATATTTAGCTCACGTGATTTATATCAGTTAACAAACTCTCCCATAAAATTAGACTAAGAAGTTATGTACGAGGCCCTTTCAGTTCAGCTTTACTATTTTAGGATGATTTTTTTAGAATATTCCTGCATTTCAGAATTTATGCACATTATATTTGGGCCTATGCACTACAATTTCAGTTTTTAGTTTTTAAACAACATATTAACATTTTAGCATATACGGTTATATTTTAGCTTGCATATCCAGCATGCTTAGTACATTCAAATTACTTACTACATACTCTATATGTTGCATCCTATCATAATGTAGGTTCAGGTTCTCAGATTCAGCTTCATGATTAGCTCGATCTAGCACCATCTCAGTGACTAGCAGTAGTGAGCCCTCATTATCCGAGGACAAACTTTTATTATGCTTCTTATTAGATTTTTCAGTATTTGGAGTTAAATGGAGGCTTATCCCAGCAACTCATTAGTAGTAGAGGCTTTCAGACATAGAGTCAGACTTTATCTTGTTCAGTTGGTTTTTACTTTTCAGACTTATATTATATTCAGAGATTTTCAGCTTAAATTCAAAAACTGGACCTAGTCAAAAATACCCAAAATGTAAGATAGCTTATTTTTTACACTTTACTAGACCCATGAGCTTCATTATATTTTGTGACTCCTTATGTTGCATGTACATTTGAAGTCAGTCCTGAAAAACTTCTAGAACCCTTTTCTGTTTCAACTCCAGTTGGTCCTTCATAAGGTAATCTCAGTAGGCTTAGCAGAAAAAGATATGACCAATTTTTCCATTATTCTTGTCATGGATTGGCTACAAGCTTGTTATGCCTCAGTCGACTGCAGAACCAGAGTTATAAACTTTTAGTTTTTAGATGAGCCTATCTTAGAGTGGCGGGGTAGTCTTCCAATGTCAAAGCATCATTTCATATCTATCTTAAGGCTGGAAAAATAATCTCTAAAGGATACATCTACCATATGTTCAGGTTAAGGAATCAGAGTTTGAGACCCCATCTCTCCAGTCAATTCTAGTAGTCAGTGAGTTCCCAAAAGTTTTTCCTAAGGATTTGCTTGGATTTCCTCCTAGTAAGAGATTGACTTTGGGATAGACCTTTTTCCAGATATGCAGCCTATATCAATTCCTCTTTACAGTATGGCTCCTACAGACCTTAAGGAGTTGAAAGATCAGTTAAAAGACCTCCTAGATAAAGGTTTCATTAGACCCATGATCTCTCCATGAGATTCTTCAGTCCTCTTTGTGCATAAGAAAGAGGGTTCACTCAAAATGTGTATAGATTAGCATCAATTGAACAAAGTCATAATCAAGAACAAGTATCCCGTCCCTAGGATTCATTACTTATTTGACCAACTTTAGGGTGCCAGTTTTTACTCCAAGATTGACCTCATATTTGGTTATCATCAGCTAAGAGTTAGAGAATGTGAAATTCCATAGATAGCCTTCAGAACTTGGTATGGTCACTATGAATTTGTAGTTATGTCTTTTGGACTAACGAATAATCCTGCAGCTTTTATGCACTAGATGAACAGGGTGTTCAAGAAATACTTAGAGATGTTCCTCATTGTCTTTATAAGTGACATCCTTGTCTACTCTCAAGGTGAGAAAAAACATGCAAACCATTTGATGGTTGTGCTGCAAACTCTCAAGGATCGTCAGTTATTTGCTAAATTCAGTAAGTGCAAATTTTAGTTGCAGTCACTTGATTTTTTGGGTCATGTGGTTTCCCATGAGGGAATTTGAGTGGATTTGCAGAAAATAGAGGCAGTAAAGAACTAGCATAGGCCCACTTCTCTGACAGACATTAGAAGCTTTTTGGGCTTAGATGGTTACTACAGAAGATTTATTGAAGGGTTTTCATCCATAGCTTACACATTGACCAGGTTGACTCAGAAAAAGGTTAAGCTTCATTGGTCAGATGAGTGTGAAAAGAACTTCTAGGAATTAAAGACTAGGTTGACCACAGACCCAGTTTTGACTCTACCAGAGGGTTCAAATAGTTTTATTTTGTATTGTGATGTATCTAGAATTGGCTTAGGTTGTGTTTTGGTGCAACATGGTAAAGTCATTGCCTATGCCTCGAGAAGACATAAGATTCATGAGAAGAACTACCTGACTTATGATCTTGAGTTAGAAACAGTTGTTTTTTCCTTAATGCGTTGGAGACACTACTTGTATTTTGTCCATGTGGATATGTTTACCGATCATAAGAGCCTTTAATATGTGTTCACTCAGAAGGAGCTAAATATTTTTTAGAGATGGTGGCTTAAACTTCTAAAAGACTATGACATGAGTGTGATTTACCATCAGGGTAAGGCCAATGTAGTGGCTGACGCACTTAGCCGATTATCTATGTTTAGTGTGTCACATGTTGAGGAATAAAAGAAGTAATTATCGAAGGATGCTCATAGGCTTGCTCTCTTAGGGGTTCACCTTAAAGACTCAGCAAATAGTGGTGTTATAGTTCAGAATGAGGCAGAATCTTCTTTGGTAATTTAGATGAAGGAAAAGCAAGAAAGTGATCCCATCTTGCATTAGTTGAAGGGTGTAGTCCATCAGTAGAGAGTAGAGGTTTTCTCCTAAGGGGGAGATAGTGTGCTTCTTTACAAGGGTCAGTTATGTGTTCCAAATGTAGATGAGTTGATGCAGCAGATTTTGACAGTGGCTTACAACTCTAGATATTCCATCTATGGTGCCACCAAAATGTATCGCGACCTACGGGAAGTCTATTGGTAGAATGTCATAAAGAGGGACATTGCAGATTTTGTGGCTAAGCGTCCAAACTACCAGCAAGTAAAAGTTGAACATTAGAGATCGGGAGGTATGACTCAGGATATTGACACTCCTTCTTGGAAGTGGGAAGTGATCAATATGAATTTTATTATAGGTTTACCATGTTCTCACATATATCATGATTCTATTTGGGTGATATTAGACAGGATGACTAAGTCAGCCCACTTATTCGCTGTTAATACTACTTATTCAGTAGAGAATTATACCAGACTCGACATTTGTGAGGTAGATTTTATTGGGTTCCTTTTTCTATCATCTCAGATAGTGGCACTTAGTTTACATCTCAGTTATAGAAGTCATTTTAGCAAGGTCTTGGTACTCAAGTTAATCTCAGCACAATGTTCCATCCGTAGACAGACATCCAGGAAGAGCATACCATCCAGACTGTAGAGGATATGTTGAGGGATTCTGTGATCGACTTTAAAGGTAATTGTATGATCACTTACCTCTTATAGAGTTTTCCTACAATAACAGTTTCCATTCTAGCATTTATATGGCCCCATATGAGGCACTTTATGGGCAGAGGTATAGATCACCTATTGGCTGGTTTGAGGTAGGTGAAGCAACATTGATAGGGCTAGATTCCATACATGAAACTATAGATAAAGTTCAGATAATTAGGGAGATATTGAAGGCATCTCAGAGTCGTCAGAAATTCTTTACATATGTAAGGTGAATGGACTTAGAGTTTGAGGTTGATGATTGGGTGCTTCTGAAGGTTTTCACCTATGAAAGGAGTCATGAGATTTGGTAAGAAGGGGAAGCTTAGTCCCCGATATGTAAGTCACTACAGGATTCTAAGGAGAGTTGCCAAGGTGGCTTATAAGTTAGAGTTGCCCACAAACTTAGCATGTGTGCACACAATCATTCATATATCCTTTTTGAAGAAATGCATTGGTGATCCAGCATCACTTGCACCCTTAAAGAGTATGGGTGGGAAGGATAGTATCTCTTATGAAGAGGTCCCAGTTGAAATTCTTGACCGTCAAGTTTGTAGGTTAACAAATAAGGAAGTCACTTTGGTGAAGCTCCTTTGGAGGAACCAGTCAATTGAGGGAGCTACTTGGGAAGCAGAAGCAGCTATGATGACAAAGTACCCTTACCTCTTCCCTTCCAATTCAGTTTCAACTTGAGGTAATAGTTTCCTCCTTAGTATATTACTTCAGTTTTATTCCTCCAGTATTCTCATGCTCTCAGTATGCATTCATGTTTAAAAATTTCATTTCACTCAGATTTCACTTAGAACTCAGTTGCCGTGTCAGTACTTCAACTTTTAAAATTCAGTCGGTAGGGATTGTAGCTCTTTCCCTCCAAACTAAGCCTATTCAGCCCTCATTCAAGGAAGAATGATCCCAAGGGGGAGATATTGCAACACCCCTAAATTTGAACCAGCGTTTAAACCTAGAAAACCAGCTAAAAATCTGAAATTTCAGGTTCCACAGGCAGCCATCAGGGGCCGTTGATAAGTTGGTAATCTACCAACTTATTTAGATTTTAGTCATGAATTATTGTGTCGATTTAATCTGATTTAGAAGTATTTTATGCCTTTATTTTCTTATATGTAGGCACTCTTGATCAATGAAGAAAGAAAAGGATTTGAACCCAAATGAGCTAAAAGTGGAAACCAAGTAACAGTGATGATCGAATGAGCAAGGATCTGCCATGATGTGTGAGCTGACCTGTACATCGCATGACGACACCTGTATTTCATTGGTGCCAGCGCACAAGAAATCTGAGACACTGTCTAATAGTCATGCACCTACGCGTCACAAGTCACCTGGGGCCATCGTATATGCCCTCGCAGACGGGGTCGCAAGCGGTAAGAGTTTTACTGCTTTGAAGACTTGGCACCTATGTGCCGCAAGTCTCCATGGTCAATTACAGGTGCCTTCGCATGTGGTTTTGCAAGGGTCCCAAAGGTGAAAATTGTCCAAATTTATTGTGGCATAATTTATAAGATTCTATAACCCTTTTTGGGATCTGTGCGAGGAATATACATTAGTTTTCAATTCCCAATTGAGTATTGAGTAGAGTACACCTTAGAGTACAAGTTTTCTTCTTTTTTCTAGTGAAAAATACCATTGTTTATAATTGAGCTTGGAATTCAAAGCTAGTTATTTACGAATGAATGGAATTGTTGAAAACCCATTTGGTATATTCTCTTATTCCTTCATTATGAGTAGCTAAATTCAATTCTAGGGGTGTGTGCATGATGAGTGTTTGAATTTGGGAATGGGTGTTGATTATTTGGGCTTATAATTGATTATTATGTGTGGGTCTATTGAATCCTTCTTGTTTTCATTATAAAATTAATGGTTGGAAACATTAATTTAGCATACTAATTGTGTGCTTGCTTGAAGAAGAAGTTCATTAATTGGGTAAGGATTCAATAGTGAGAATCTGGGATTTCCACCAAAAATTGAGGCTAGAAATATCTTGATTTTAGGAAATTCCCACCTAAGAGTGGAGCTTGAAATAGCCTAACTCACTTAAGACAATTGATTGATTTATTGCTCAACTATGGGGTTTGAAAGAGACCATAGTGTATATATGTTTAGTGGTTTGAAAGACAACAAAGCATGATTGTAACCAAGGCTACCCATACTTTAAATGAGAATTAGATTGAATAACCAACCCCTATCCCATTGCATGACCTCACCAACAACACAACCCTAACCTTCCAATCTTGATTCAAACAATCATGCTTGCATCGTTATTTTATTACAGTTCAAATTTTAGTTCCCAAACCATTTCCCCCACTTTTATTTAGTTATTTGAACACTTTCCTTACTCTCGTGAATCAACTTGACAATAAGTAGTAAATCTGTGTACCAATCTCTATGAATTCGACCCCGATCTTGCATTTAGTTACTTATTGTGTTTCTCGATGACTATTGCCACCTCCTTCAATAGAGTTGTTTTGGATGTCATAAAAAATGGCACCATTGTCAGGGAGTGGCTTTTGATTTGCCATTTATTGACTATTGATTCACTTTATTTTATCATTTTGTTCTCTCTTACATTTTTATTATCTTTGGTGTTGTGAACAAGTGACTTATGAGCCACTCTAGCTCACAAGGTAGCATGGATAGATTTATGGATATGGAGAATGAAACGGTTGTTCAAGGTACCGGGGTGCCATCTAACTACCTCCAACTATTAGAAATGCACTCTTTCATGTGACGAGCATGATGTTGCATTTAATACAAATGAAGGATTGTTTGGTGGGATGGCCAATGAGGATGCAAACTAACGTAATCAAAACTTTGTTGAGATTTACCAACCCTTCTACATTCAACACATTAGTCAAGAATCAATCCAACTTTGACTGTTTCCATTCTCCCTCACGGGAGAGGAACTGCATGACTAGAAGAGCTCCCCGAGGGCTCCATATCATCATGGAACGAGTTAGTCCAAGCTTTCTTGGACTAGTTCCTCCTACCTTCAAAGATATTGCAATTGCACCATAAAGTCACAAATTTCTGACAATTGCAGGATGAACCATTGCACAAGGTGTGGTTAAGGTTCAAGAAAACGTTGTTGCTATGTTCGAACCATGGGATATCAAATGGGGTTCTACTCCAAAACATATATCATGCACTTGATTCAATGTAAAAGTCAGTAACTAACAATATTGTGGGTGGATCTATTATGGATCAAACATATGGTCTTGCTTCATCTCTTTTGAATAGAATGACCAAGACAAATATAGCTTGGCACACAAAATAGGCCGAGGTGATATCGTGTGTCACCTTCTCCATCATGACTAATGAAATGAGGAGGAAAGAGGTAGGGCGAGATGAGGCCATGTCTAAGATGATGACCCAAATTTAGTTGTTAGCCAAGCACATGATGGGTGGTGGAACTAAGAGTGTGAATATTGTTGGAGCTTATGGTGCTAAAGGCCATGATGAGGGTGGCACCTATACATCGATGGATAAAGAAGCTTGTTATTTGATGGCATGTTCTCGTTTGGGGTACCAAAATTCAAATCAAGACCCTTGGCGACTGTGATGGTCCATGGAGACCGTGAAAAATATGGCGATCACTACAATCACCAAAGTACAAACCCATATGTGCCTCTAACTAAGGTAGATGTTCTGCATTCAAACCAAGTGTTAGTGATCTCGTAGATCCAAGATTAAAGACATGTTATCACGAGTGTTAAAAAGGGTAGAGTCTATGGATAATAGGGTGAAAGACTTGAAGAGTGATGTGTCTACCCTTCACCAAACCGTGAGCTCTCATTCAGCGTCAATCAAGCACTTGGAGGCTTAAATAAACCATCTATCAGCCCAAATGAACCCAGTTGAAGAGCACCCTTCCTAGTGATACTCTTGCAAACCTTAAAAATGATGGCCATGTGATGACAATTATCACACGAAGCAGAGGAATGCTCGATGGAGTAATCAAACTAACCAAATAAGTTGTGTTTGAAAAGAATGAGAAGCTAGCAAAAGAGGTCGAGATTGAAAAGAGTTGTGCGCAAATTCAGAGATTAGGGTGAAGCTTAGTGCACCCAACGTGATTGTTGATAATGAAAGCCTGAATTAGGAGAGGGAAAAGATCAAGTTGCAATTAATATAGAAGAGCAAAAAGAGAAGTGTTGGTGACTTCCCACTCACACGCAAATGTACGTGGTCATCCAAGTAATATAGACTGGTTTGTCTGGATATCATACCCAAGAGTTTTATGACTTAACAAATGTTCTAAATTATTTGTATACCGCTTGAATAAATAAGTATGTAAGTAACTGAAGTATGATTTGTAGTAACTTAAAATCAAAAAACAAACTGAGAGAATTAAAAGTGAGAAAATAATGATTTTTATTCCAAGTTTAGAGAGAATTCCAAGGTTACAGCCTTTTCTTACAATCATAAGTAGTATTCACTTGAATCAAATTGTTCGTCTACCTAGTTGCTGATTTCAGGGTTGATTATATGACTATGGTCTTCTAAACCACTAATCGCCTATCCAGAATATCATCACAACTATATCATTGATAGGGATGTGACATCTTATTCCAAACGCTTTTATATATCTTCCTGTATAAAATAAAAAAGGTGTTCTAGGTATATTGCTATTCTAGTCGCAAACCTACCCTTTTCATTACAAAAGAGAGGTTTTGCTCCCTATATTCCTTGGTCTATCTTATTGATCCTTCTTTCAAGTTTACAAAAAAATTATAGATTTATCTTAATGGCGTCCAGGCATCAAAATACTAAATACAGGAATATAAGAACAACTAGTAATGGAAAATCAACTAATCATTCCAACTTTATACTACTAATCATGCTTTTGTAGCCGTAACCGTACAACAAGGGTTCTTAGTCACTCATTCTAATCAAGAACATAAATAATATTGTTTCCATTCAAAGTAATGGCTAAGAAAAGGAAGAAGAAAATAAACCTAACAGTGAATTCTATTCTCTGCTATATGCTCTGAAAATATGATGGAACCCTTACAAAAGACGCATAATGTTCTATTTATAGGGCTTGGGAAATAACCCATTTTCCTTCTTTGAGTCGGACTAGGAGAAAGCTAGAAATTCTTGTCGGGATGGCCGTGGCGCATCACGCCTGCAGTACGCCAGCTTCACTCTTTTGAAGTTAGGGTGCTGGCGTGGTAACCCACCAAGGCGCCATAATTGGTCTTCAGTAGTTTTGGTTCTGGGGCAGCGCCCCAACCTAGTTTTTCCTTGTTTGTTTCTCCCGAGCATTCCAACAACTTGCCTCCATGCTGTACTCTTCCGTTTCATCTCTCAATGGTTAATTTTCTCCATTACATTATTTTAATCATCTAATTATGTGTCTCAATGTATAATATAGCAATACCAATCAAAACACACACAATATAGTAAGAATGTTCTTAACACATAACGTAAATATGGGCAAAATACGATAAATGGGGATATAAATATGCCCAAGATCACCGCCCCCACACTTAATCCTTTGTTCATCCTTGAAAAACTTACTACCTCTCTATGCTATATACATTACCATGAACACCTAAGGAACTGTCCAACCTCACTTGCAAGGAACTAGACAATTTTAATCATATTTTAGTAGTCCATTCATCATGCAATATCCATACAACCTTTTGAGCACTAAGACCTTTCAGTTGAAACAACATGCCCTCTATAACTGACTCTTTACCTTAATACCGGGCCAACGTGTTCATGTCTAAACAAAGAAAGCAATAACACTACCAAGCATATGTTATGGGTGCCCTCACTATTTTAGTACTGCCCCTCTTTCTTTAACACAAATTTGATTTCAATGGGCCATTTTGAACATTAAACCACTCACTCTCCCAAACGATGTTTCAAGCATATCATAACATGCCATAGGCTTGCCCTTAGTGTATTGTGAGCTCAACAAAGCACTCATATGCATGGAATCAAAAGGACTTTCTTTTGGTTGTAATGTCAGCTTCGGGACGGGTAGGATACTTATAGGTATAAAGTTCCTCTTTTCCCTATTGCACATGTTTAAGACACTACACTTAACTACCTCTTTCTTCTTTTGCATTATGTCCTCCTATGTTCACATCTTCTTGAACTACCACTCATTTTATCTAGTTTTTTCCCTTTAGTTCATACATACTTGTTGCTAGCAAAACTTCATATTTTCTCACTTCTTCTCTCTCATTTTTTTGTATGACTCCCAACAATAACCACTTTGCAAATTTAATCAGGCACCATATCTTTCTTTCACTATATTTACCTTCCCTTTTTATTTACCCTTCTCTTTTCATTCCCCTCTTTTCTTTTACAATATTTTTTCAATTACACAGTGCATTAGGGACTTTTAATTAGATCAAATTAATACAAGGTATCAACAAAATGGGTAGGCTCATTATGCGTCTTAATAGAGAAATAGGCTTCAAGGCTCAAAGGGGCTTCACTAATGGTAAAGTCAAGGTGTCAGAAACAATCATCAAAGAAAAAAGGAAAAGGGCTATACAAGAAAATTCCTTTATCATATCCCATAACTCCATGCTAGTGATTTTCACCTACACACGGGGCAAGTTGTAGATGCTACTTTATACAAGAAACCAATCAAAATATCTCACCACACATGGCACCATGATTTATATACCGGAATATTAAACTTGCATGCTCATTTACAAACACATTGAGTGATTTTATACAATTAATCCAATTTTCTTTGTTCTTCGAGTCCAGTTAAAGAGCCTATGTGTCTCTAATAAAATTCTTGTTCACTTGCATGATTTCACATGAATTACCCATGACGGCTGGCTAAGACTTCAAGCGGGATTTTTAAGGTTCCAAATGTAAGGATCTTATTCCTACAATCCTATTCTAATTTTCCCTTAAGACGGTCGTCATCCATCCATATTCGGGATAAGTCATTACTACTATGACTCACCTCAACATAAAAAATCTATCCTAAAAAAATCTACCCAGTTCAAAGGGACTATCCTCAGGAAAAGAACCGAAAACAAAAGCCAAGGAACCCAACCTAATAAAAAAAACATAACTATCTATCATACTCAATCACCAATCAACATCACAAATCAGCCACCCATTGCCCACTACATACTCAAGATTTAACAATGAAAAGAAAGGAATTCTATTCCCCTATCCCACACTTAAACATGGTACTGTCCCCAGTGCTTCAAATCAGTACAAAAGTAATGAGTGAGAGAAGGAACTCCCTGGGCCTCTAGGCATCATCATAATCATCGGGAATATCTTTCTGCTCCTCCGTAGCTATGGTACTATCAAATTCCATGAGAGACATTCCGACATCATCTACCTCATCATCCTTATTGTCATTAGTGGCATGAATTGTAGGATCATCATCTTTAGTGGCTCCTGGAATGCAGGGCTGATCTTGCACATGTACATGGTACTTTCAATCAATGGGTACCTGCCTCTTATTTCATCCATCTCTTTATCGATCGCAGGTCGACCGCCAATCCTCAACTATAATTCTGCAATCCCAAACATCCAGTCCATCCAACTATCATCCCTCGCTTGTCGATAAGCATTAGAGAGTACAGGACCATGTCAAGTGTCTTGGGCCTTGGCCTTTGTGACTTCAACCAACTGACTCACCAAGTAAGGAAGTGTGGGTGGGAAAATATTATGAATCTCCTCCTTAACATTATCTTTCCTTATAAATCGAGTCACTAATCCCATAGCAAAAACTCCACGTTTTGTTGTTCCACAATTTCATCATGTAATGTCTTAGAACTGAAGCCACATTAATTTGCATCCCCTTCATTAACATGTAGACCAGCACCACCCTGTCTTTAGTCACTTCATATGTATGTTTTCAAGGTAGGAGGGTACTACAAATAATTTCTAACCACATTGTTGCCCCTGACTAAAATAAGCATAATGCAAGGTGGCATGTCACCCATTGTCCTTTCTCCTCTCCCAACGAGTTGTCGAATTTACACCACAAAGTGTGTGATGTGCATATCTGTAAGGTGGTGCCTCTTTCATCTCCAAGTATTGTGCGGCATTTACATGTGGTGTCCCCAAGAACTCATTCAAAACCTGAGTGGTAAACTGGATCATCGTTCCTCAAACCTTCACTCTCTGGCTCTTACCCTGGTCCGTATCCCAATTTGCATAGAACTCTCGCACTAAAGTGAGGTTGCAGTCACCTTGATCTTGGAAGATGTATTGAATTCCCAATTGATAGACCATTTCATGAATTCGGGGGAACTCAGCTTACAACCATGCTTCATCTACATGTTCATCACCAAGGTACTTTGGTTATTTTTGGGACTCAAACCAATCATGCCCATGTGGCCATATTGGAATATGCTTGCAAAACTTTCTAGGGGGTGCCCTTGGGACTAAAGTGATTAGGTTGATCTTATAAGATGCTTGCAAAACATTCTAGGGGGTGCACGCGGGACCGACGAAGTGGCTAATCCATCTTCTCCTCCCTTTCTGGAGCACTTGGGCCCAACATCCTCTGTAGTGGCTTTATTTCCTCTAGGTGGAATTGTACCTACAAACACATAATTTAGCAAAAGTCATCCCAAGTACAATTCAGACTAGCCAAATTAGTGTTTTGGCAAGGTCTTAATGCCCCCACACATAATTTGCTAGCATGGTGTTTATAGGTTACCGATATGGGGCACTCAGACTTCCCCCATTAGCAATTTGTTTCATCACCCTATGACATCATATCAATTCACCAATTTTCACAATGATTTACCAAACAATTCTCTTGTAGTCACTACCTATTTCAAGATTACACCATATTCATGGCCACATTTTCTTTCCCAACATGGGATAATTTCACCATTTTTCTTGCAATTTTTGAGCGACCCACCTTCTCCCACTTACTTACTTGCTTTCCACAAATGAAGACCCATAAGCACAATAAGAAGTAAATTTCAAAATTCCACCACTACTAGTGTAGAGACAAAAATAATCTTTTTTTAGGGTGTATTTTCGAATTTCATGCTCTCATTCATGGTAGAAAATTTTTTAGTTTCCCTAATATGGTGAGACTAGTTAATACACATAAATCTTCACAATGGAAAGCAAAAGTAAGAAGTGGGGAGTGATATAAAGTAATAGAAGAACGTACCTTGAGAATTGATGGATTCTTTTAAAGCTTGGAAGGAAGCAACAATGAAGGAAGGAGAAAATTTGGATAGAATAGGGGGAGGGGGACGGCGGCCTAAAGTAAAAAGAAATGAGAAGAATTAGGGAAATAGGGTTTTTTTAAGAGGGGGTCCAAAGAATTTTTGGGTCTCGAGTCGGTTGACCCTTGAACAATCCGCTTTTTAGTGGGAAACGTGTAAGGCATGATGCGCCCAATATGCGCGCGCCTAGGATTCCCCTTGGGGCGCTGATAATGCTAAAGTACAATCTTCGATTGGAGGTGATTACGATCATCAGAGCAAAACACATTTATATTCCCAATGGGATTCGGGGTCGATCCCACACAAAAAAATGT
This sequence comes from Jaltomata sinuosa, assembly GCA_003996215.1. Lineage (NCBI taxonomy): Eukaryota > Viridiplantae > Streptophyta > Magnoliopsida > Solanales > Solanaceae > Jaltomata > Jaltomata sinuosa. Next base: position 274,571 of record QJPP01007533.1, read on the forward strand.
AATCGCGATTGAGATGGTAAAAAATTAAAGCAACTTATTCAATTTGAAGAAGCAAGTAAGTAAAATTATTGGGGGGTTTGTAGTCGAAAAACACGAGTGATATTGCAATTGTGAGGTCGACCAAATATTCCCAACGCAGGGATCGTAAGGTAATTTGGGAATGGGTATTACTTCAATTCCATACGATCCATTACAAGTTTATAAAATACAACTAGATTAATCATAGGTCAAACGTAACAAACTTTGGAAGTATCAATAATTTACCAACGTCTCTCGACTATAAACAAATATACCTCACCCAGTTCTCTCGAACTCAGCTAAGCATTAACAAAGCTCTTCCAGTTATGGCAACACTAGAAACACTATTTCTAGCTCATTCCTTAAATAAGGATTAAAGCCTCAAGTTAGCGCTAATCAATATCTCCCCACCTTAATTCACTTTTTCAAGCCAAATAAAGGTAAAAGGGGCATGTCCAAGGATTGATCACTCCCTTTAGATTCAATTCAAGCACAAGTTTAATTAGAGATTCAAAGACCCAATTCATAAACTAGAAAATATTTAATAAATTGTAAAAGCACAAGATAAGAAATTACACCCACATATTATTTATATATAGCACAATACCCAAATCTCAAATTAACCAACACATCAATAGATTTAGCAAGACAAAACAAGAGTTGAAGAAAGGAACTAAAGATTTTACAAGAAAAGCTTCCAATCTTAACTCCAATGGTGTTGGAGGATGAACTTGCTCCCCAAGCTAGCCCTAAGTAGTTCACTCTAAGACTAAGGATGAATTGGTTGAAGAAAATTTTTGAAAAATCCAAAATATCTCACAAAAATGGTTGAGAAGTGTTTTTATGTGAATTGGGGTTTCCAAAAATGGGAGTTTCCAATTATTCCCTGCTGCTGCTGACTTCTTCATCGCGGTTGATGTGCTGCCAATTTACGGCACTTTCGACTCCTTTTTACTAAGAACAATCGTACGTTTTCAAGCAACCGTCGTCATTTTTGATGGTTTTATGTTATATTTGTAGGAAAGGGAGACAAACACGAAAACGGAAGGAAATACGGGCGAAAAAGACATTCTGGATAAGAGTGACGGTCCGAGTGACAGACCGTCAAGCTCGTGACGGACCGTCAAGCCCAAGCCGTCAAGATGGGGCAGCACCACTGCCTAGTGGTGACGGCCGCCGTGACGGGCCGTCAAGGTGGTGACGGTCCGTCACCCAAACCATCACACCAAAGCAGTGTCGCACCAAGGCAGCCCGCGATTCACCGTCACACCAAAGCAGTGTCGCACCAAGGCAGCCCGCGATTAGGATTCCTACCGTTTTTGGGAGTTGGTTTCTCGGATTCCTAATGCGTTTGGGATTTGGTTTCTCGGACTCCTAATGCTTTTGGGATTGTGTTTCCTAGACTCCTATAAATACCCTATGTTAGGTTTATTTTAGGCAATTATGCAAGTTTATTTGTTAAGCTTTTTAATATAGTTTTCCCAATAGTTTTAGGAGAGATTTGGAGAGCAAGAAACACGTTTTCCTTGTCTTGGAAACGCGTTCTTGATTCGTTCTTGAGTTGTTCTTGAGTTCTTGGTTTCTTGTTCTTGGAATACTTGAAGATTGTTTTCATTATATTGTAAGGATCTTTTCTCTCTATTATGATTATGACTTTCTTCTCTTCTTCTTCAAACATGATTAACTAAAACTCTCACAACTAGGGTTGTGGGAGCCATGGCTAAAGTAGCAATATAGATTTCGGGTAGCGACGGGTTCAATATATATGTTGTCACGTTGTTAATCATTCGTTATATAATGTTTTCTAGTGGTTGCAAACATTAGAACATGCCTAGGTTTAATTTGCTTGAGTAAAGAGATTAAAACCGGGAAACTTGATTAACGACGAGGATTCGAGACTACCAACTCTCGTCTTATGATTGATGTTGTAACTAGATTAATCTACTTGATGTTTAGGATTGAAATCTAAAAGCACACCTTTTCAAGTTCGAGAGAATTGAAAAGTAAATTTGTCTATTTGGTTGAGAAACATTTAGACGATACCATTAATTCAATCGCATCGTGACACGCATATAGAAAGAACCCCGTTACGCCTAGAATCGACTTTGTTGCTAACGCCATGGTAAACACTTCCCTAGTTCTCTCTCTCCTATTGATTATCATTCATACGTTAAGTGTTTGTTTTGTTTACAAATATTGATCACAAAACCCCCCCCTATTTACCGGAAACTATTGACGACTAGTCACATACTTCACTAAAGGCTTAATCTTCACCATATTCTCTATGGGATTCGACCCCAACCTTTGTTGGGTTCTATATTTGACTACGACCGCTTACGCTTCGTTAATTTGAGGTGTAGTTTGGGCGTTATCAAAAAGTGGCGCCGTTGCCAGGGAATACAGTCGTTAATTAAGTCTGGTGTGTTTATTTGACTCTTAGTCATACTTTCCTGCTTTTACGTTTTTTTGTTGTTTTTGTTTTTGATAGGGTACAGAGTTGTGCATGCCAAGTACCCGGCGCTCGGGGGAATCAACATTACCTTACGACCCCGAACTTGCTAGATCGTTAAGGCGGAATATGGCCGCACAACAAGAGGCAGCAAGGCTCGCTGCAGAACTGCAGGCCCAACAAAATCTGAATGCTGGTGGTCTGCAGGACGATGTTATGCTGAATGATGAGGATATCGAGTTCTCCTTATGTGGAGACCCTGGCGGTCTCCAACATCGTTCCAGAATCTGAGTCATATCGACTTCACAGGTATTCCTTTATTCTCACAGTTTTTAGTTTTCATATGTATGCATTGGGGACAATGCATGAGTCTAAGTTGAGGGTGTTGGGAAACCTGTGAGTCACCACCGAGGGTTTTTGTTGTCGAGTTCTTTTCCCTCCGGTGTGCTATCTAGTAGAACCGGCATGTTTAGGTTGTTATTTTTTAAATTTTTTTAGTGTCTATAGCAAGCATGCGTTTTTCTTGTTTAAAAACGAGGCCCTTTAAAAATTTTCTGGTTTTGAGCTTATGTTGAAACGATTGACTGTCTGGATCCTTGTATGTCATTGTGTGATTATGATTAGAATGAGTATGCTTAAGCCGAGCGGTTGTTTGATAGTTGGCAGCGATATAGTTTCTTGGTGCCAAGAGCGTGTGAGATTATTGTTATAAATTCTTACTCTGTGCATGCATCTAGAACTTGCCCGGTCTATTTTGTTAAGTTCGAAGTTTGGTTGCTTAGGAAAGGATCACATGCCCTTTTTGCGTGCAGTCCACTTAACCTAAAAGACCGTCCAAATATAAATAATCCCTTGATCCCTGTTTGAGCCATAATTGACCTTATTCTTTCAATAACCTGTCACCATTCCCGTTTAACTTTGAATCCCTATTTTTGGCCCTGGTCCTTCCTTGGACATCGTTTACCTCAATGCAGGCAATCAGCCTAAGTTGAGGGTGGCTACTATAGAGATAAACCCTGTTTTGGCCCTGGTCCTGCCATGGACATTGTGCACCTCAACGCAGGCAATCAGCTTAAGTTGAGGGTGGCTACTACAGAGGTGAATGATAAGAAAAAGAGGATGGAGAAGATTGGTTGTGAACAGAATGAAAATTCGGGTGTGTGCCTAAGAAAAGAAAAATAAAAAGAAGTGAAAAAGATCGAAAAAGTAACAAAAAGAATTCTCAAAATAAAGAGGCCGCACCTTTAGCTAGAGAGAAGGAAATAAAAAGGTGAACAAGGATGGACAAAGTAAAGTATGTGGTAATAAGACGTCGGTAGTTCCAAGTAGGGCTTAGTCACTAACCCCTAAATGTATCCTACCTGCACCTGAAGCCTCATTACAAGCCAAAACAAGTCCTGTAGTGATCCTGAGCGGCTTTCTGAAGAACTGAAATAGAATAGTAAGGGCAAGCCTATGGTATCGCATGTGCATTGTTTGAAATCGTTTGTGAGTGTGAGCGATTACCTAGTCCCAAATCTTGTGTGTGGGATTTCTTTGTGGTGAGGGCACCAAGATTTCTGTATTGTCTATTGATTGTTAGGATAGTTGCGCATGTGTATGCATAATATTCTATCATATCGGAATGACATGTTTGGATCCATGCAAGTTAGTGTTTCATACATTTGTATGCTACGAGGGAGCTTGATTTAATGAACTAATGAATGACCATGAGTTGCTAGAGGCACGAGTTGTTTTCTTAGTTGAGTCATCGTGTTGTTTTTTTATGTTATGTTGCTTGAGGACAAGCGAACGTTTAAGTTGAGGGTGTTGATGTGCCGCCAATTTACGGCACTTTCGACTCCTTTTTACTAAGAACAATCGTACGTTTTCAAGCAACCGTCGTCATTTTTGATGGTTTTATGTTATATTTGTAGGAAAGGGAGACAAACACGGAAACAGAAGGAAATACGGGCGAAAAAGACATTCTGGATAAGAGTGACGGTCCGAGTGACGGACCGTCAAGCTCGTGACAGACCGTCAAGCCCAAGCCGTCAAGATGGGGCAGCACCACTGCCTAGTGGTGACGGCCGCCGTGATGGGCCGTCAAGGTGGTGATGGTCCGTCACCCAAACCGTCACACCAAAGCAGTGTCGCACCAAGGCAGCCCGCGATGAACTGTCACACCAAAGCAGTGTCGCACCAAGGCAGCCCGCGATTAGGATTCCTACCGTGTTTGGGAGTTGGTTTCTCGGATTCCTAATGCGTTTGGGATTTGGTTTCTCGGACTCCTAATGCGTTTGGGATTGTGTTTCCTAGACTCCTATAAATACCCTATGTTAGGTTTATTTTAGGCAATTATGCAAGTTTATTTGTTAAGCTTTTTAATATAGTTTTCCCAATAGTTTTAGGAGAGATTTGGAGAGCAAGAAACACGTTTTCCTTGTCTTGGAAACGCGTTCTTGATTCGTTCTTGAGTTGTTCTTGAGTTCTTGGTTTCTTGTTCTTGGAATACTTGAAGATTGTTCTCATTATATTGTAAGGATCTTTTCTCTCTATTATGATTATGACTTTTTCTCTTCTTCTTCAAACATGATTAACTAAAACTCTCACAACTAGGGTTGTGGGAGCCATGGCTAAAGTAGCAATATAGATTTCGGGTAGCGACGGGTTCAATATATATGTTGTCACGTTGTTAATCATTCGTTATGTAATGTTTTCTAGTGGTTGCAAACATTAGAACATGCCTAGGTTTAATTTGCTTGAGTAAAGAGATTAAAACCGAGAAACTTGATTAACGACGAGGATTCGAGACTACCAACTCTCGTCTTATGATTGATGTTGTAACTAGATTAATCTACTTGATATTTAGGATTGAAATCTAAAAGCACACCTTTTCAAGTTCGAGAGAATTGAAAAGTTAATTTGTCTATTTGGTTGAGAAACGTTTAGACGATACCATTAATTCAATCGCATCGTGACACGCATATAGAAAGAACCCCGTTACGCCTAGAATCAACTTTGTTGCTAACGCCATGGTAAACACTTCCCTAGTTTTCTCTCTCCTATTGATTATCATTCATACGTTAAGTGTTTGTTTTGTTTACAAATATTGATCACAAAACCCCCCCTATTTACCGGAAACTATTGACCATTAGTCATGTACTTCACTAAAGGCTTAATATTCTCTGTGGGATTTGACCCCAACCTTTGTTGGGTTCTATATTGGACTACGACCGCTTACGCTTCGTTAATTTGAGGTGTAGTTTGGGCGTTATCAGCGGTCGTGTGAGTGTGCCTCGCGATCCCGAGGATCTGTGACTTTCTTCAACGCGGTGGCATGACTTCAACCTCGCGGTCATGTGCCCTTACTTTAATATTCAATGTGGCCACATGACGTCTTTCTCGCAGTCGCGTGGCATTGATTTTCTATGCATCACGGTCGTGTGCCTTGTAGCTCGCGATCACGATGAGCAACTTGATGTCAGTAATCAACAAATTCCTTTTAGCTCCATTTTTAATTGTTTTCACCCGAATCCTTCCCGAAACATAGAAACTTATAAAATAGAAGTAATTCGTGTCAATTGCACTATTTTTCCACTTTATACCAACAAAAGCATAAGGTTAATATCCATATAAGTAGGTAGAATACAAACTTATCAAACCCCCAAACTTTAACTATTTCTTGTCCTTAAGCAACTCAAATATTCTAATTCAGGAGACACAGAACACAAGTGCAATGACATCACTATAAGCCAAGGAAAACCCATTTCAAGCACGAAGCATGACTTCGGTTGGAACTAATGATTCGTCAATCACATAATAATTTAATCTAATCACTTCCCTCTATTCAAAACACAATTCAAGGATGCAATGGAACTACAAGAACAACCAAGTGACAACAACCAATTTTCAAGAAGTGACTCAAACCACTAGCTTACTAAGACATGCTCATTTGACTCATTTGCGGAATTTATCAATCTCACCAACTAGCCTAATTTGCATGCCATCACAAGTACGAAGATCCCAAAAATACATTATGTACAAAGACAATCACAAGGGGAAAATGCATAAACACTCACACTCATAAGGAATTTCAAGTACCAACAAGTATCAAACCATAAGCTTGCCCTTATTTTCATTAGCCTACTAGCTCAAAAACAATCAGTTAGAGATCTCGAAGGAATTCTTTAAGCTTGTAATGTAGGCTCGGGGGAGGGTAGGATTCATATTAGGATTCAAGTGACTACATCCTCCTTGAACTCTACACAACTTTTTTAATTTGAAACCAAAGCCATTTCTTTTCATTTTCATTCAATACAAGGCACCATTTCGCATATTTCGTTTGAGGCCCCAATTTTTATCATTTTCTTCACCTTGGAGGATTTCTTTCTTTTATTTCCTCTTTGCTTTTCTTTTCAAATTCTTCCTTCTTTTTGGAAATTCTTTTTACGCAACAAACCAAGATAAGCTCATTTCGCACTCCTCCAAAATACCTTTTATCAACCCTCAAACATAGGCTTTTAGCCTTGATTTCACACTTGTAGTGTTCAAGGAGGGACGGGTTCAATAGAGGGATTCATTTCCAAAATGGTTCAAGGCTTGCACCGAGGTTGTCAAAGAAGAGGTATTATTCTCAAGAGGGGTGACTAATGATAAAATTAGTGCAATTGTGGCTTTTAAGTCTAAGTTGGCTTCAACAATCACAAAGAAGGCCTAAGATCATTTCTCCAACCAACGCAATTGAGACTAGCATTAAATGACTAACCGCGTAAGTTCTAGTTAAAACAAGTGAGTTCAAGAATTATTCAACTAAACCTCACCACACATGGAATGTGAATCATTCAAGAAGGGTCAATTTTACTTCCTAAACAAGAACAAGTGGAGTCACATTCTTCAATTCCAAATTGTCACCACTAGTGCGTTAAGAGTCACAAAAAGATTAAAGGAGTTGTCACAAACATCATTCTTTGAAATGCACTTTTCATAATGCTTTCCCCTCTCCTCTCAAGTGCCTTGATTGACTCGTAGAATAGACCAAATGACGCCAAAGCCACATTGATCTTACTCTTCTTCAATGATTTTTGGCTCCTCTCTTCTTCATGGGGTAAATCATCTTTTCTGATTTCCTATCATTCTCTCCATCACTTTTCTGAACCCCAACTTGGTAGTATAAGTATGTAATCAATAAGGGGAAAAACAAACTTTTCCTACCTTTAAGCACCACTTGTTGAATCTCTTGTACAATCAATTGGCCCACATTCACCGGGAGACCTTCCATCATAGCACATATAACCACTGTTTTTCAGGTGTCACATCAGATTTATTCTTCGAAAGCATGATTTAAACACAAATGATAGAAATCCAAGTGCAGGCTTTGAGGGTGAACTCGAAAGACTCAATTCTTGTGTTCAAAGCTATCTATTGGAGGACCATGCCTTCATGTAAGTGTTATACAAACCAATCGGCTCCCAATTCTTTGGCCCAGGATTTCATTGAGGCATTATCAACATTTAGGAGGTTATAGTATCCATTGATCAACTCTGGATCAAATTGCACCAACTTGCCTCGAACCATCATAACTAAGTCCTTCAAAAAATCCATCTCAGCGGCATTAGCATAAAACTCATGGACTATGGCAATGTTTGCCTTGATAGGCTTGGTGGTGAAGCATAACCACCCACTTGTAACCAACTTTCCATGGAAGTCGGCCCATTTATCTTCCAACCCTTCCAACATAGCTCCCTCGTGATGGGTTTCATCAAATGACTATCATATAATTGGGAGCATTTGAGGGAGACGAAGGTGCCTTGGTCAAAATATTCCTCTTAGGCCACTTGGGTGGAATCTTTTTGCTCAATTTTATTCGATGCTAGAGCCATTTTCAAGCTCTAAGTACCTACACATAGAAAAAAATTATCAAACAAAAATATATGCATGTAAAATAATGTGTTGGGACATGATTAGGCCAAAGAAACAAGGCCAAATGACCCCAGACAGAGCTGGGCATGCTACTATTTTTGGGACTACCAGAACTGGTCATCGTGATTGCGAGATTTTTCATCATGATTGCGAAGACCAAATTATTTTTTTCAAAAATTTAACTCATCGCGATCACGGGATAGGGCATCACGATTGCGGAGTTCAGAGAAGTTGTTCCTCATGATCGCGGGATTTTGCATCACGATTGCGAGGGTCATCTTCTTTCCCAAAAAACTTTTGTTCAAGCCTTTTGTCGAACAGGTGCTTTGAACCCTTTTGTTCGTCCCTTTTCACACCCTCTTGAGGTCAATTTTTATCACAAAAAGCAGTAAACCAATAGCCCTTAACACCCTCATTTATCTGCACCCAAGAATCACAATATAACACCCCAAATTCACACCCTTTAAGACCACAACAATCATACTCACTTTGCACTATCAAATCCACTAAACTTTTGCACAACTATAAGCAAATATAAAAAGAAAGTGGAATAAGGAAAACATACATGTTGAATTTCAAAGTGGAGGCACTACGGAATTCAAATTGATGGATGCTTTTATATTTGTCTTAGGAGAAGAAAAGTAGCCAGGTTTCAAGGCCAATTTTTGTTCTTGAAATGGCTCTTTTGAACTTTTATTACTTGAAGATTGTGCGGTGCCTCGTGGTCGCATGGACTTATCACGCGATCGAGATGAATTAAAATTACTTGACCCCATGTGATCACGTGATAAGTCCACGCGGTTGTGAAGAGTTACTTGAATCATACATCATCGTGATCACGATAGTCAGGGCTCGTAATCGCGATGCCTTAGTAATATTTGATTTTCCAGAATTTGCACAGTGCACTATTTTATCATTCTAAGTCATGTACGATGCACAAAATTCCATGTGCAAAATGCACCCACTTTGCACAGACCCAGATTTTTACCCAGCCTACTAATTCCATATGCGATGGCATGTACGATGGGCACTCTTCCAGGTGCAAAATGCACATTTTTCAGAGGTATTTTTGGTGCTTCTCAACACTTGGATTCTCTTCTCATTCCTTTGGGAACCTATAAACAAATTAAAAAGAAACAAAAAGTGAAGTATAACATAAAAAAGAATTTGACAAATGATGAGGTGCCTCCCATCAAGCACTCAACTTAACATCGCGGCGCGTTGCAAGACTTGTCACCACTTGGATTTCCACTTTGAGGATTTGAAACTTCGACCCATATTTGAATCAAACTTCCGGTGACAATCATGGGGTGAAGTTAAGAACATGATAAGGCCACTTTCTTGGTGTCACATTTTGCACTTTTTCGCCTTCAAGTGAGGAAGGTCGTTTTGCCTTCTTTCAATGACAAACTTAAAACCGAATAAACCTCAATCCATCCTCCTTCCAAGATCTTCCAAGAGCTTTATTACTTTGAATTTCGTCCATTCAATCAAACTTAAGGTTGAAAAGTGGTTGGAGTAAGATTTGGGCATCTCCACTCTCAAGTTTGCCTCATTCATAACATCCTCACTTTCGAATAAACTAGAGTCTTTCAAGATGAACCATTGGACTTTGGATTGAAACTTTAGTATCATTCTTTTGATTTTGGCATCATGATTCATGTATGGGGTAGTTGGTTGCCACAACACTTTCAATTCATGAGCATCCCTTGTGTCCTCATATTCAATATGGAACAACTCAAAACTACTACCCATGATCGTACATGTTTCAACATGAGCATTCACATCGGTGTCAAATTTTGGATAGAAATTTCAAGTAACTCTTCTTTTTGAATTTTCTTGGCATGCCTTTTTAACAAAATCTCGAAATTGGTAGAATTGTTTCACGTTGTTCTCCATAGGCTTCAAGTTGGTTAGCTCGATTTAACACCCATTCTTGGGGTTCAAGAACTATTGGTACAAACTCACTCTTGGGCGATTCCATATTTTGTAAATCTTCATTATCATCCCCAAAATGAATTTAATTGAGCTCAATATTCGAGAAATGTTCATGTGTTCAGTATGGAGGGTATTCTTCATCAATTTGACCAGGAGGAGTAGACAAATTTACCGTGGGTTACATGGAACAATTTCTCTCCTCTTCTTTCTTAGCTCTTGTGTCCATAAAGCCTTGCTTTATGGAGTTCAAACTTTAATCTAGGATATCTATCGCAGCCAAGATATTATAGAGCATGGCATGTATACCTTTTGGGTGGGTACCTTCTTTACCAACTTGATCAACAAAAATAGACAAATCTTCCATGGATTGTGTGGCATGAATTCTCTCCTCTTCTTCCTTAGATCTTGTGTCCAAAAAGCCTTGTTTTATGGACTGCACACCCTTCTCTAGGATATCTACCGAGGCTAAGAGGTTTGGAGCTTGACATGTATACCTTCCGGGTGGGCATTGCATTCCTTTCTTTCTAAGGCATGATTCCTATTAAGTTCACAAGCACCACTAGCACCATTATTAGCATAAGAGGGGGGAGGAGGACGGTCATCATTAGAGCAATCGCTCCAATATCCATCATGACTACCACACAAATAGCAATTACGCCCATCATAGGAGCGAGAAGGTGAATACCTCCCGCTCCTAGGACTAATTTTACACATGTGCCCAAGGTGAGGTCCTCCACAATAATAACAATAGTCGGGAATATAAATTGGGTTGCGATAACTAACACTTCTAACATTCTGAGATGCCATGGAAATAATTAACAAAATAAAAACAAATATTCACAAATTTGAACTAGAGTAAGTAAACTCAAATTCTAAACTAACTCAATACGCCAAATTATTCCTCGGCAATGGCGCCATTTTTGATAACGCTCAAATACACTCTCCCATTGGAGGTGATTATGATCGTCAGAGCAACTCACATTTATATTCCCAACGAGAGTCAGGGTCGATCCCATGGAGAATAATGTAATCGTGATTTAGATAGTAAAGAATTATAGCAACTTATTCAACTTCAAGAAGCAAAGTAAGTAAAATGATTGGGGGTTTGTAGTCGAAAACACGAGCAATGTTGCAAAAGCGAGGTCGACCAACTCTTCCCAATGCAAAGATCACAAGGGAGATTTGGGAATGGGTATTACTTCAAATCCATACGATCCATTAAAAGTTTATCAAATACAAATTAGATTATTCATGGGTCAAATGAAACAAACCTTGGAAGAATCGATAATTTACCAACATCTCTTGACCATCGACAAATACCTCACCCAGTTCTCTCTCTTCCAATTATCGCAACACTAGAATCACTATTTCTAGCTAATTCCGTAAATGATGGTTAGAGCCTCAAGTTAGCGCTAATAAATCTTTCCCCACCTTAGTTCACTTTCTCAAGCCAAATCAAAGTAAAAGAGGAAAGTCCAAGGGTTGATTACTCCCTTTAGATTCAATTCCAGTACAAGATTAATTAGAGATTTAAAGACCCAATTCATAAACTAGAAAATATTTAATAAATTATAAAAGCACAAGATAAAAAATTACACCCTAATATTGTTTATATCTAACACAATATCTGAATCTCAAATAAACTAATACACCAATATATTTAGCAAGATAAAGCAAGATTTGAAGAAAGGAACTAATGATTTTACAATAAAAGCTTCCAATCTTCACTCCAATGGTGTTGGAGAATGAACTTGCTCCCCAAGCTATCCCTAAGTTATTCACTCTAAGATTAAGGATGAATTGGTTGAAGAACAATTGTGAAAAATCCAGAATATCTCCCAAATATGGTTGGGAACTGTTATTATGTGAATTGGGTTTCCATAAATGGGAGTGTCCAATTCTACCCAGCAGTTGCTGACTTCTTCATCGTGGTTGTGTGAGTGTGCCTCATGATCGTGAAGGTCTGTGACTTCCTTTAATGTGGTCGCGTGACTTCAACCTCGCAATCGCGTGGCTTTACTTTCCTTTTCAATGCAGTCGCGTGGCATCTTTCTCACAGTCACATGGCATTGATTTTTTGTACATCACAGTCGTATGCCTTGTAGCTCACGATCGCGATGAGAAACTTGATGTCAGTGATCAATAATTTCCTTTTAACTCCATTTTGACTTGTTTTCATCTGAATCCTTCTAGAACTCTTCTAAACACAAAAACCTATAAAATAGAAGTAATTTGTGTCAATTGCACTATTTTTCCACTTTATACTAGAAAAATCATAAGGTTAAAAGCTAAATAAGTAGGTGGATTACCAACTTATTAGGCATCGCACCATAAAGGCACCATAAATTATGCACGACAGTTTTATTTGCGGGGTGATGCTCCTGCAGTGTGCCAGGTGACCCCCACGATCATTTAGGTTATGAGGAACTGTGCCATGAAGGCGCCAATCTTGGAACAGGCCTGGGGCAGCATACCTAGAAGGCGCCAAATGTAGCCATCAGTAGTTTTAGCCCTGGGGCGCCGCACCTGCAGTGCACCAGGTGACCCCACAGTAGTTTAGGAAGTGGGGCACCACACCATGAAGGCTCCAATCTAGGAATGGGCCTGGGGCAGCACGCTTAAAAGGCACCTAATGTAGCCGTCAGTAGTTTTGGTCATGGGGAACCATGTCTGCAGTGCGCAAGGCCCCTAGGGTAGTGTTCTTTGGATACTTACCTGCTCCACATGTCATCTTTAGCATGTATTATCCCCCAACTTCTTGCAAATCAACAAGAATATTAGAAAATAGTAGGTTGCCTCCCACCTAGCGCCTTAGTTTTGGTCGTGGCATGACACATTTTTTTGTGTTTTGTTTTTTTGTCCTACACTATCACAATACATTCGTGGGTTGCCTCCCACGCAGTGCTTGATTTAATGTTGCAACATGACGCACCTCAAGAATTACTCATCTGATAGGGTGATTTGGTTTTCTCCCTGTCCACATGCTCAACCCAATAGTGCTTCACTCTTTTCCCATTAACCAAGAACATACCAAATTTATCGGCCCTCTATAGCTCAACTATTTCATGCGTTGTCATTTTTGCTACCTTGAATGGTCCAGACCACTTGTACTTGATCTTTCTAGGGAAAATCTTAAGTCTGGAATTGAACAGGAGGACTCTCTGGCCAGGTTCAAAAGAGCAAGGAAGGATGTGTTTGTCATGCCACCGTTTGGTGTTCTCCTTGTAGAGCTTGGGATTCTCATATGCTTGCAACCTAAACTCATCAAATTCGTTAAGTTGTAGTTGTCTCTTTTATCCGGCTAGTTCTTCATCAAGATTAAACTTCTTTATAGCCCAATAGGCTTGGTGTTCCAACTTCACTGGCAAATGACAAGCCTTACCATATATATGCCGATAAGGAGAAGCTCTAATGGGCATTTTATATGCAGTCCGATAGGCCCATAATGCTTCATCAAGCTTCTCAGCCCAATCCTTCCTTTGCGCATTCACTGTCTTCTGAAGGATTTGCTTCACTTCCTGATTCGAGACCTCAACATGTCATCTTTTTTTGGGATGATAAGAAGCAGCTACTTTGTGACGCACCCCATACTTAGCCAATAATTTTCTTAACCAGTTATTCATGAAATGAGTTCCACTATCACTGATCATTGCTTGTGGAGTACTAAATCATGTGAATAGATTATTCTTTACAAACTTCACCACCACTTTTGAAACATTAGTGGGAAGAGCTATAACTTCTACCCACTTGGATACATAATCCACTATAACAAGTATGCACTTGTTGCCAAAGGAATGTGTGAAAGGTCCTATGAAGTCAATCACCCAAACATCAAATATTTACACCTCCAGAATGTTTTATAGACGCATCTCATGCCTTCTAGAAATAGCTCCAGTCCTTTAACACTAATCACATCCTTTGACAAATGTTGTCGCATCCTTGAACAAAGTAGGCCAATAAAAGCCTGACTGTAATACCTTTTGATCTGTGTTTTCTCCTTTATGATGTCCCCCATAAGGGGAAGAATGACAAGATTCTAGGATCTCCCTTACTTGGTTTTCCGGAATGCATCTTTAAATTATTTGATCTGGACCTTGCTTAAACAAGTAGGGCTTATCCCATATGTAGAATCGGGAGTCATGGCACAACTTGTTATTCTGTTGAGTGTTAGCTTCAAGAGGGTACACTCCACTTACTAATAAGTTGACAATATCTGCATACCACAGTAGCTCTGTGACACTCAAGACTAGGAGTTGTTCATTAGGAAACTCCTCTTTGATTTGTCCTTCATTAGGTACATGAGACAAATCTTCAAGTCTTGACAAATGGTCTGCTACTTGGTTCTCTGTGCCCCTTCGATCTCTAATCTCCAAATCAAACTCTTGGAGCAACAAATTCCACCAAATATGTTTTGGTTTCGCATCCTTCTTGCTGAATAAGTAACGGATAGCAGCATGATCCATATGTACCACCACTTTAGTCCCCACAAAACAGGAGTGAAATTTATCAAAAGCAAAAAGAAGGGCTAGCATCTCCTTTTTAGTGACTTTGTAGTGTATCTAAGCAGTATCAAGCATCTTAATCGCATAGTAAATAGAATGAAATACCTTTTCTACTCTTTATCCCAACACAACTCCTACCGCAACATCACTAGTGTCACACATTATCTTGAATGGTAGCTCCCAATTTGGTGCAATCAAAATAGGAGCCTCAGTCAAGCATTTCTTTAGATCTTCGAATGCTCTCACACAGTCATCACCAAATTTAAACTTTACCTCTTTCTCAAGAAACTTGAACATTGGTCTAGATATATTATAGAAATATTTAATAAAGCATTTGTAGAACCCTACATGCCCAAGAAAACTGCGTACACCCCTCACAGACACTGGAGGTGCTTAATAACTTCTATCTTTGCTCTATCTACTTCCAACCCCATTTTTGACACCTTATGTCTAAGGACAATGCCTTTCTTGACCAAAAAGTGACACTTCTCCCAGATAAGCACCAGATTTCATCTTTTTGCATCTTCATAATACTCTTCTATCTAGATTATGCAGACATGCATCAAACAAGTTTCCAAACACCAAAAAATCATCCATGAAAACTTCTACAATCTCTTCCACCATGTCGGAGAAGATAGCCATCATACATCTCTAAAAAGTAGTTGACATATTAAATAGTCCAAAGGGCATACATTTGAAAGCATATGTGCCATAAGGACAAGTGAACGTCATTTTCTCTTAATCCTCCAGTGCAATAGCTATTTGATTGTAGCCAGAATATCCATACAAGAAGCAGAAGTACTCCTGTCCAGCTAACCTATCCAACATATAATCAATAAATGCAAAGGGATAGTGATCTTTTCGGGTGGCTTCATTCAATTTTCTGTAATCCATGCAAATCCTCCATCCAGTGACTGTACATGTCAAAATCAGATCATTCTACTCATTTGTCACCACTGTCATCCCCCTTTTCTTGTAGACACACTAAACATGACTGACCTACTTGCTATCTGAAATAGGGAATATGATACCTGAATCTAGCCACTTGATCACCTCTTTCCTCACCACATCTTTCATGACAGGGTTTAATCTCCTTTGATGATGTGCCATAGGCTTATATCCTTCCTCCATATAAATCTTGTGCATGCAAAAAGCCGAATTCATCCCATGAATGTCAAAAATCTACAACCCAATTGCTTTCTTCCTCCTTCGTAATGCTGCTAAAGCTTCCTTCGCTTGTGCTTTATTTAACCCAGCTACAAGGATTACTTGTAGTGTATCATCTTCTTCTAAATATGAATATTTCAGGTGAGATGGTAGTGGTTTCATCTAAAGCTTTGGAGCCTCCTCAATCGATGGGTTTGGAGGAGGTCCTAAAGGTCTATTAAGAGGCTCAAACACAATGGTATGTGATAACACACTTGCTACCCTCCAAATACTGAATAATTTCATGTGCAGACCATCACCATAAATATTTTTCCCTATGAGAGCTTTTTCCAATGGATATGTAGATGTTATAAGCGGTATCCCTAATTCTATGTCCACCACAGTAATGGCCGATAAGTCCTCATAAGGTGCAGGTAACTTTATTGCCTTATAAACATTGAAGACTTCCACCTCATCATATGCCCTCATAGTGAGTTACCCAGCTGCTAAATCTATCAATGCTCTGCCTATAGCTAACGTCCTAAAATAAATGGGACTTTTGGGTTTGGTTCAAACTCCAAGATCACAAAATCCACTGGGAAGATCAAAGATCAAATCTGCACCAATACATCTTCAATAATGCCCTCAGGTCTTGTAAAAGATTTATCTGCTAATTGTAGAATAATTATAGTGGAACGAGGACTACCCAATCCCATCTTTTTAAATGCGGAAGATCGAATTAGGTTGATGCTTTACCCAAGATCACATAATGCTCATGCTATAACCTTTTGCCCAATGGTGATCTTAATCGTGAAACTTCCTGGATCTTTAAGTTTGGTTGGCAATTTGTTTTGAATTCTAGAAGTGTATACCTCTGTTAGAGAAAATGTGGCATATTCAGTCTGTTGGTTCTTGTTTACCACAATGTCCTTGATATACTTTGCATATTTAGGGACTCCCTACAGAACATCTATGAGGGGTAGATTAGTGTGCACCTGCCTGAAGAGATCAAGAAATTTCTTAAAGTCAGCTTCCTCTCACTGCTTGATCAACTTCTGAGGGAATGGTGGAGGAGGCTTTACACTAATTTCTGCTTCTTTAATCTCTGTCTCGGTGTTAGCTTTCACCTTTTCTACCGCAGCTTCAACTATCCTGGTCTCTACTTTCTTTGGCACAAGTTCTTCTAACTCTCTACCACTGCGGGTAGTAACCATACTTACCTGCTTTGGATTTGGATTAGTATCTCCTGGGAGACCACCCTGAGGTCTCGTATTTTGTGCTCTGGCTAACTAACCCATTTGCTTTTCTAGGTTCTGAATGGCAAGTCTCTGATCTTTCATCTATGCTTCCTGGCTAGCTTGACTTTCCATAATCGTCTTTAAAATCTCTTCTATATTGCTAGGAGGTACAACGGGCTTGTTGTTATTTGCAAACTATTAATTCTGACCCTGGTTCCTGAATTGATTCTGACCTTGATTGTTTCCATATGACAAGTTATTCCTCTGATTTATATTGTATGCATTGCAAAAATTCTGATTTCCACCTCTTTGAGCATACCCTACAAAGTTCACAGAATAAGGATTTGATGCACAATCTTTTGACATATGGTCTTCTCCACACATCTCGCAGAACTGAAGAGCTGCAAGCGGGCTGCAATGCATTCGCTTGTGCCTAATTACTTCTAACGACTAAATTGTTTAAGAATGTGGCTATATTGCACATCTGGTTAGACATAGATTCCACCTTGGAAAATAAAGTCATGTTGGTATCTACCTCTAACAAACTAGGAACCTTTTTGGGCACATCACTGCTGGTGTCTGTGTTCCATTCCGGATTACTCTGCGCCATCCTTTGTTGAAGAGTGGATAACTGGTCATAGGTCTTATCTAGTGCTTGCTCATCTGCTGCACAGTTTAGCAATATCTTAGAATGAGAATCAAGCCCCTTAATGAATGTGTGAACCATCATCTTGTTAGTCTATTGGTGATGAAGACAGTATCTAAGAAGGGACTTAAATCTCTCCCATGCCTGATAGAGATTTTCACCATCCTTCTGCCTGAAACTCAGTATTTCACTCCTCAGCTTGGCTGTTTCCCAAAGGGAAAGAATCACATCAAAAAATTCCTGGCAAGATCATTCCAAGAAGTGATAGAGTTTTGCGGCAAAGCTTTGAACCACTTCTTCGCTTCCCCAAGGAGGGAAAATGGAAACAATGTATGTAATGACCCTTTTGATCATTCTCCCATTTACACTTTTGTTGTATTGTTAGAGCTGTCCTGTAGTGTTCCCAAGTCATTTATGGCTTGCTGGGAATGGTGGTTCGGTGCCCTTGCCATTCGTGTGGTCATTATTATCGTTTCTCTATTTTAGAGCTGAGTCTAAAGAGTTAAATTATTGAAATCGTGCGATAGTGATTTGCGATTGTATGGCCTCAACTGACCTTGTGGGCAGGTCAATTCTGATTTGTGGTATCGTAGCATTCCCGAGAGTGGGGTATTATTATTTGAGAATTTTATTAACATCGCGCGTATTTGAAAATATTTGATTTGAAAGTTGAATTTGGTAAAAAGTTTTGTTTCTCTAAAAAAAATTAAATGTTTATGAAAAATACTTTTGTTATGATATATTTGGGTATGCATTTATTTTATAAGAGTTTTATAAATTATTAATATTTTAACAGAGATAGTAGACTTAGTTATGTTGAAAATTATTATTATAATATAGTAGGTTTTATTTGAAATAATTTTCTATTAAATATTATATTTTAAAAAAAACTATATTTATTTTATCATGAACTTATGCAATACCCGAGTATATATATTAAAGGGTAAAAATATTTTTTTTCCTTTGTAATTGCCACCTCCACTCCACGTGTAGGTGGAGGGAGTGGCCAGAAAATACACATTATACACATCCAGCAACTTTAGAATGTGAGTGTGGTAGTATATATACACATTATTACCCAACATAGCCGGCAACTTTCATTACTTAATATTCTCTCAAATATTTGAAATTGTTCAAATACATGCTTATACGGACAAGGATATTTAATGGAGAATTTTTTTTTTGTTTTTTTCTTATATTTGATCACTGAAAAGAGAAATCAATTATCCAAATCAAGTTATTCAAGCCCGAGTTTGAGTTTGATTTCGTTTCGGAGCTTTTTTCGAAGAGGTTTGAGATTTTCATCGAACGACAGGTAGGTTACGGTCTAACTCCTTTAAACTTTGCATATATAGGATAAAATTGTATTAATGGGTATCCTTGGGTTGGGTTTATTAGCTTGGCACCACAGACCTTGACCGCTTCTTCATGTTTAATTCATTTCTTTCCTCCAATGTTTGTAGTATTTGTTATAGACAATAGTATCACCCTTGTGGTCCTGTGTAGCCTTGTATTAACTCTAGAACATAGATGGTGGGTTATTGGGAATGTCTATGAGTCCGGACATCATTATTACTATTATAGAGCTGGCTATCTGTGTTGTAGAATGATTACAGCCTGTGCAGGGCCAATAGGTTGATTGTGGGCCATGGGCCACTGTTGTGATTGTGTACACCATATATCATGCATATATAGGGTTTCTGCATAATTTTACTATGGTTTTGGCTTCGGGCCTTCTATTGAATGATTTCTAAGACCTGCATGGCTGTGGGTCCCATTTTTGGTAAAAATGATTGCAAGGAGGTTTAGTTCTATTTTAATGGACCTTCTTGGGGTAAGAGAAAATAATAAGGATGTTTTATCACTATTTTTAGTAATACTAGGCTCGGCGAGGCCGAGGGCTAGACTTGTTTTACTACAACTTCCGTGATAATACAAGGCTAAGTGGGGCCATGCACTAGAACTATTTGACTTACTGATTTAGACCCGGATACCCTCCGAGCAGCTTTACTTGGGGATTTTTGATATTGCGGGGAATCTAGTATGTTGGTCGGGGGCCTCCATGATCCTCGCCATTCCGGACCATGGGCTATGTGCTGAGAGTGCAGAGGTAGGGTATACAGTTTAGTAGGGTTGGATCATGTCTTCTGGACGTTTTAGGACGCCGGAAGCGGGTAGAATACGCTACTATTATTACACCTAGTTCATCATATTATCATATTGTTTGAGGTTCCATCCTTGTTTGTTTTTCGCTGAGTGTACGCTCTAGTAGTATGGGATGTCGGAGGGTTTGTATTCACTTGTTTGTGTTCCTCGGGTGTATGGGCTCCCATGGGACTGTGGGTAGGCTTATTGTTATTAACTTGTAATATTGTCCCTATTATGGTTACTCGACATTGGATTTGATAAGGTTGTACTTTGTCTTACAGTTGGTATATCTTGATTGAGATTAGTATTCTTATTCGGATGATAGTATTCTGTATCCGAGCATGACTTTCGTTATTCACCTACTCCTTCTCTTTTCATTGAGGTTACCAGTATACCACCTACTTTTTAGACCCTTCTTTATATACTTGTTATTTCAAGGATCTCGGGTACATGTTTATTTCTTTCACATGTGATTGGTATTCTAGTAGCTAGCCATGTGTGTTATCTTGGTTGTATTCCTTCCCTGCTAGCTTTCGTGTGCTCTTTCGTTGGTTTAGTGACTACTTGTATCTATTCTGCTTATTACTGCTCTTTTATATTATATGTGCCCAGTCGGCCTATGATATCTATTAGGTATCGATTGCTTCACAATTAGTGCTCATACTACACTCTGCCTTTTTTGGTGCAGATCCTAATGTGGGCTATCACTATTAGATCATTGTGATTTGTGCTCGAAGATATTTTGGGGACTACTTTAGACTGAGGGTGAGCTCTTGGCTACCGGAGCTTAGCTTTAGTTTATCTTTTCCTTTATGTACTCTATTACCATTCATAGCCATCTTTATATATTATTTTGGATCGTTTGTTCTCTTTATATGTAGTTTTGGCTCTATACTATGATACCAGGTTTTGGGGTTTGGTTTAGCTTCTATATATGTATATATATATATATTCTTGTTATCTATTCTCTTCATCTTGTTCCCTTACTTTTTCTTATTAAATTGTTCTTCCGCTTATTTGGTAGATAGTAGCCCATTACTAACTGTTTCAGGCTACGGGGATTGATTTGCCTACTGGGGGGGTCGTAGGTGCCATCATGACCGCGAAATTTGGTCATGACAGCTTAGAATCGGAGCACTAGGTCCACTAGTGTCATCGGTATAAGAGCCAATGTCCAGTAGAGTCCTGCGGATCGGGGCGGAGACATTTGTACTCAATCTTCGGGAGGCTATAGTGACATCTTTGGAAAAATGGACTTTTCTTGCTTCTATCTCATGCATAGTATCCTTGAAAGTTTCTGGAAATCTCATTTGTTCTCGTTCACGCTTTTGCAGATGGTTCATACGAGGTCTTCCGCTTCTGGCAGAGAAGAGCCTTCTACTCCTACACCTCCGACTCCAGCTCGGGGCTAAGGTGGTCACAAGGGAAGAGGTCGAGGACTTCCCCGAGCAGCGGCACCTGCTAGAGCTGCTAGAGTGGAGATAGAGCCTGAGCATGAGTATGATCCAGAGTTAGTTCCCAAGCAGTAGAAGGTGGACCAGGGGGCATCCCAGGTACCACTAGCTCCAGTACCAGCTCCAGCACCCACTTCTATGCCATCTTCAGCCCCATCTCAGTCTTTTGATATTCGGGGTTTACTATTACAGCTTTTGGGTATGATTGGAGAGAAGTCTTCAGAGGTAGCACAAACATCCACTCAAGGGGCAGCCCTGGGTGCATAGAGTTCAGGAGCACAACCTGCTAATGTGGCTCCCCGTGTTGAGGTTATTCCGGTCCCATCAGCTGCACAGCCTCTTGCTCCTCGCCCAGCTATGACAGAGTCAGAGCAGAAGGCATTGGGTAGGTTTTTAAGATTAGAACCTCCAAGGTTTGCTGGTACCTCAAGATAGGACCCACATGAATTTATTACTACCTTTGAGGAGATGTTGTATCATTTGGGTTTGTTGGAGACTCACGGGGTTGGATATACTACCTATCAGCTAAAGGGCCCAGCAAAGTTATGGTGGAGGGCCAAGGTTGCTTGCAGACCACCATCATCACCTCTTTTGAGTTGGTCCAAGTTTTATGAGGCCTTTATGGCCAAGTTCTATACTCAGAGTGATCGTGAGCGTCGCCGGGAGCAGTTTACTTAGCTTATGCAGGGGCAATGTCTTTATCTGAGTATGAGACCCATTTCTATCAACTTTCTCCATTTGGGGCTATGATCATTCCTACTGAGCCAGATAGGGTTCGCAAATTTATTTGGGGGTTGCGGACATAGCTGAGAGAGCCAGCCGAGATATTAGTTACTAGTGGTCGATCATTTAAAGCTATTGCAGATTATGTTCGTACTGTGGAGGACTTACATTGACATGACCAGGGGGCTAGGGATAAGAGGCCTCGTTATCAGGGTAGCTTCAGTGGTTCTCGAATGGGTGGTAGAGGTTTGGACCATTGGGGCTGGGGTCATCAGTCACAACAGCATCGGGGTCAGACTAGCAGACTAGTTCAGGCTTCGCTTTAGACTTCAGGTGGTTCTCAGTTTGATCAGGGGCAGTCTTCGAGAGGTACTACTTCTAGGGCATCAGGTCGAGGTGGCCACATGGGTTTAGCTGGTTCATCTTGACCGAGTGGGCCATCAGGGTCCTGCTATTATTATGGTGTTAGTGGTCACTAAGCCAGGGATTTCCCCCAGTTGGGTTCAGCTTGCTATGATTGTGGTGTTGTTGGTTATTTTGCTAGAGATTGCCCCCAGAGGGGTACAATTCAATCCGCAGCTCAGCCCATGCGAGCAACTCTGCCACTGATTAGAGAGGGTGGTAGTCAAGCTAGAGGTAGTTCCTCACATGGCAGAGTAGGTGGTAGGGATGGCAGTCGGATAGGTAGAGGTCATCATCAGTTTTATGCGGTCCCTGGGAGACTGGAGGTAGAGGCCTCGAATGCTGTGATCACAGGTATGATTTCAGTGTGCCGTCATTCTGCTTTGGCTTTGGTTGATCCTGGATCTACTTGTTTATATGTATCTGCCTACTTTGTTCCTTGTTTGGGGTTGGCTAGTGAGCCTTTATTTGTTCCTGTTTCTGTTTTGACCCCAGTAGGAGATTCTTTAGTAGTGGATCAGATTGTGAGATATTGTATGATATTTGTTGGTTATTTGGAGACTTAGGGTGATTTGATGATCCTTGATATGCTAGATTTTGATGTGATACTGGGCATGGATTGGTTATCTCCTCACCGTGCGATTTTAGATTGTTATGCCAAGACCGATACCATAGTCATGCCTGGTGTATCCCCGGTCGTGTGGCAGGGTTCTGTTAGCCGCGCACCGTTTGGGATAATCTCTTCTCTTTGAGATAGGAAGTTGATTTCTCGCGGGTGTTTGGCGTATCTAGCATATATCTGAAATGCTAGTGCCGAACCTTTTTCCCCTGAGTCAGTTCATGTGGTTAGAGATTTACTAGATGTGTTCCCTACCGACCTGACAGGCCTTCCACATGAGAGAGATATTGATTTTGCTATTGAGTTAGAGCCGGGCACCAAGCCCATTTCTATTTCTCCTTACCGTATGGCTCTTCCTGAGTTGAGGGAGCTTAAGGAGCAACTCCAGGATCTGTTAGCTAAGGGGTTTATTAGACCAAGTGTGTCGCCTTGGGGTCTTCCTATATTTTTTGTGAAGAAGAAAGATGAGTAGATGCAGATGTGTATTGATTATCGGTAGCTAATTTGGGTGACAATGAAGAATAGGTATCCGATGCCGAGGATTGATGACTTGTTTGATTAGCTTCAGGGTTCGGTCGTGTTTTTGAAGATTGATTTGAGGTTCGACTACCATTAGTTGAGTATTAGTGCAGAGGACATTCCTAAGACAGCATTCAAGACACGTTATATCTATTATGAGTTCCTGATGATATCTTTTGGGTTGACTAATGCCCCCGTAGCCTTTATGAACTTGATGCATAGGGTGCTTGGGCCGTATTTGGACTCATTTGTGATAGTTTTCATAGACGACATCTTGGTATACTCGCGTAGTAGAGATGAGCATGAGCAGCACTTGAGGATTATACTCTAGACTTTGAGATATCATCACCTTTATGCCAAGTTCTCAAAGTGCGAGTTTTGTCTTGACTCAGTTGTATTCCTAGGGCACGTGGTGTCTAAAGATGGTATTAGAGTTTATCCGGGAAAGATTTCAGTTGTTTGTGATTGTGCTAGACCTACTACTGCTACTGAGGTTCACAGCTTTGTTGGGTTAGAAGGTTACTACAGATGGTTTGTTCAGTGATTTTCTTCCATAGTAGCACCCTTGACTATACTGACTAGGAAGGATGTCCCATTTTAGTTGTCAGATCAGTGCAAGGATAGCTTTCCGAGGCTTGAGTCCTTATTAACTTCAGCTCCAATTTTGACTTTATCGGTTGAGGGTCAAGGCTTCTCCATTTATTGCGATGCTTTTGGGTTGGTCTTGGTTGTGTGTTGATGCAGCAGGGTCGAGTGATAGCATATGCGTCAGGGCAGCTGAATGTTCACGAGCGCAACTACCCCACTCATGACGTAGAGTTGGTGGCAGTAGTCTTTGCGCTAAAGAGCTGGAGGCACTATTTATATGGAGTTCATTGTGAGATATTCACCAATCATCATAGTCTTCAGTACATTACGAGTCAGCGAGATCTAAACTCGAGGTAGAAGAGATGGATGGAGCTACTGAAGGACTATGATTTCACCATTCTTTATCATCCGGGCAAGGCAACATGGTAGCGGATGCCTTGAGTCAGAAAATGGTGAGTATAGGGAGCTTAGCTTTTCTTTCAGTTTCTGAGCGACCGTTGGCCTTGTACATCTAGTCCTTTGCTAACAATTTGGTTAGGCTTGACTTGTCGGATCCTAGCAGAGTTCTAACCAATATTGAGGTTTGATCCACTCTAGTAGATCAGTTTCAGAGCCGATAGCTTGAGGATCAGAGTTTGTGTAACCTTCATGATTAGGTAGTTCGAGGTGAGACCAGCTGGGCTACATTCGGTTCTGATGGAATTCTGAGGTTTGACAATCGCCTTTGTGTTCTTAGAGTTGGGGATTTGATTCAGTTAATACCTTGTGAGGAGCATTGTTCTAGATACTCCATTCATCCTGGCGGAGCAAAGATGTATAGAGACTTGAGACAGCTTTACTGGTGGAGCAGTATGAAGTGGGATATAGCGGAGTTTGTATCTCAGTGCTTGAAATGTCAATAGGTTAAGTTCGAGCACATGAGACCGAGTGGCTTGATGCAGCGACTTCCCATCCCTGAGTGGAAGTGAGAAGGGATTACTATGGACTTTGTTGTTGGTTTGCCTCATACTTCTTGGAGGATTGATTCCATCTGGGTGATTTTTGTTAGGCTGACTAAGTCAGCACATTTCTTGTGGGTTCACACTTCTTATGGTGCAGAGAGGTTAGCTCAGATCTACCTTTTTAAGATTTTTTGGTTGCACGGGGTCCCAGCTTCTATTATTTCTGACCACAGCACTTAGCTTACATCTCAGTTTTGGAGGGCTATTCAATGAGATTTGGGTACAGAGGTTCAGCTTAGTACTGCTTTCCACCCTCAGACAGATGGCCAGTCCGATAGGACCATTCAGGTCCTATAGGATATGCTTCGGGCAATTGTTCTTGACTTTGGAGGTTCTTGGGATTAGTTTGTGCCTTTGGCCGAGTTTACATATAATAATAGCTTCCATTCTAGCTTTGGCATGGCACATTTTGAGGCATTGTATGGTAGGCATTGCATATCGCTCGTTGGTTGGTTCGATGGGTTGGAGTCTAGGCCACAGAGCACATATATACTTCGAGATTCCTTAGACAGAGTCAGAGCTAACCATGATAGATTTCAAGCAGCCCAGAATAGGCAAAAAGGCTACGCTGATCGTAGACTTCAAGCCTTGGAGTTCAGTGTTGGTGATTTTGTATTCCTCCGTGTGTCACCCATGAAGGGAGTGATGAGATTTGGTCGACGGAGCAAGCTTCACCCCAGGTACATTGGGCCGTTTGAGATTCTTCAGAGGGTTGGTTGTATTACCTATCGGTTAGCCTTACCTCCGATGCTTTCAGCTATACATCATGTATTTCATGTTTTGATATTGCACCGGTTTATTCCAGACGAGTCTCATGTGTTACATTGGAATTGGGTTCAGTTGGATGGGATTCTGTCCTTTGTTGAGGAGTCGGTTGCTATACTAGCCAAAGAGGATAGGAGGTTGAGATCTAGGGAGATTTCGGTTGTGAAAGTTTAGTGGAGGCATCGTCCAGTTAAAGAGGCTACCTAGGAGACCATGAGAGATATGCGGTCTCAGTATTCGCAGCTATTTGAGCCTTCAGGTACTTCCTTGTCCTTGACTTTCGAGGATGAAAGTCCTTTTTAGTAGTGGATGATGTAATGATCCTTTTGGTTATTCTCGCATTTCTGCTTTTCTTGTATTGTTAGAGTTGTCTTGTAGCTTTCCCAAGTCATTTATGGCTTGCTGGGATAGGTGGTTCCGCGCCCTGGCCGTTCGTCTGGTTGTTATTGTCGTTTCTCTATTTTAGAGCTGAGTCTTAAGAGTTGAGTTATAGAAATCATGCGACAGTGGTTTGCGATCGAATGGCCTCAACTCACCTTGTGGAAGGTCAATCCTGATTTGTGGTGTCGTAGCATTCCCGAGAGTGGGGTATTTTCATTTGAGAATTTTATTAACATCGCGTGTATTTGAAAATATTTGATTTGAAAGTTAAATTTGGTAAAAAGATTTGTTTCTCTAAAAATGTTTTAAATGTTTATGAAAAATACTTTTGTTATGATATATTTGGGTATGCATTTATTTTATAAGAGTTTTATAAATTATTAATATTTTAACGGAGATAGTAGACTTAGTTATGTTAAAAATTATTATTATAATATAGTAGATTTTATTTGAAATAATTTTCTATTAAATATGATATTCTTAAAAAAGCTATATTTATTTTATCATGAACCTATGCAATACCCGAGTATATATATATTAAAGGGTAAAAATATTTTTTTTCCTTTGTAATTGCCGCCTCCACTCCACGTGTAGGTGGAGGGAGTGGCCAGCAAATACACATTATACACATCCATCAACTTTAGAATGTGAGTGTGGTAGTATATATACACATTATTACCCAACATACGACAACTTTCATTACTTAATATTCTCTCAAATATTTGAAATTGTTCACATACATGCTTATGCAGACAAGGATATTTAGTGGAGAAAACATTTTTTTGTTTTGTTCTTATATTTGATCACTGAAAAGAGAAATCAATTATCTACGTCAAGTTATTCAAGCCCGAGTTCGAGTTTGATTTTGTTTCAGAGCTTTTTTCTGGAGTGGTTCGAGCTTGTCATTGAACGACAGGTAGGTTACGTTCTAACTCATCTAGACTTTGCATATATAGGATAAAATTGTATTAATGGTCATCCTTGGGTTGTGTTTATTAGCTTAGCACCACAGACCTAGACCGCTTCTTCATGTTCAATTCGTTTCTTTCCTCCAATGTTTGTAGTATTTGTTATAGATGATATTATCACCCTTGTGGTCCTGTGTGGCCTTGTATTGACTCTGGAACATAGATGGTGGGTTATTGGGAATGTCTGTGAGTCCCAGACATCGTTATTAATGGTATAGAGCTGGTTATCTTTGTTGTGGAATGATTGGAGCCTGTGCAAGGACGATAGATTTATTGTGGGTCGTGGGCCACTGTTGTGATTGTGCACACCATTTATCATGCATATAGAGGGTTTCTGCATAATTTTACTATGGTTTTGGCTTCGGTCCTTCTATTGAATGATTTGTAAAACCTGCATCGCCGTGGTGCCTATTTTTGGTAAAACTAATTGCAATGAGGTTTAGTACCATTTTAACGGATCTTATTGGGGTAAGAGAAAATAAAAAGGATGTTTTATTACTATTTCTACTAATACTAGGCTCGGCGGGGACGAGATCTAGACTTGTTTTACTACAGCTTTCGTGATAATACTAGGCTCGGCGGGGCCATGCACTAGAACCATTTGATTTACTGATTTAGACCCGGATACGCTCCAGGAAGCTTTACTTGAGGATTTTCGAGATTGAGTGGCATCTAGTATGTTGATCGGGGGCCTCCATGGACCTCACCATTTCGGACCAGGGTCTACGTGCTGGGAGTGCCAAAGGGCGGGTATATAGTGTAGTAGGGGTATACTGGTGTGACCTTCCATAGATCCTATCTTCTGGCCCTTATAGGACGCCGGAAGCAGGTAGCATACGTTACTATTATTACACCTAGTTGATCACATTATCATATTGTTTGAGGTTCCATCCTTGTTTGATGTTTGCTGAGTGTACACTCCGGTAGTATGGGATGTCGGAGGATTTGTCTTCACTTGCTTGTGTTCCTCGGGTGTATGGGCGCCTGTGGGACTGTAGGTAGGCTTATTTTTATTAACTCATAATATTTTCCCTATTATGGTTACTCGAC
The DNA here is from genome assembly GCA_003996215.1 of Jaltomata sinuosa. Lineage (NCBI taxonomy): Eukaryota > Viridiplantae > Streptophyta > Magnoliopsida > Solanales > Solanaceae > Jaltomata > Jaltomata sinuosa. Next base: position 303,027 of record QJPP01007533.1, read on the forward strand.
ATTGGATTTGATAAGGTTGTACTTTGGCTTCCAGTTAGTATATCTTTATTGAGATTATATGCTTATTCAAATTATAGTATTCTGTATTCGAGCATGACTTCTGTTATTTACCTACTCCTTCTTTTTTCATTGAGGTTATCGGTATACCGCCTTGTCACGCCCCAAACCATGGGAGGCATGACCGACACTCGGAGCCCCAAAAGGCCGAGGGTGCCAAAATAGAGTGTATCTCTGTTGAACCTGCTGGGGGTCTGAGACCGACAAGGTCTCTAAGAATAGCAATTTGAAACACTAAAAGCTCAATAGTAGTTAAGTAACTCAAGGCCGACAAGGCTATTATCATAGTAGATAGCTAATAACAAGGCCGACAAGGCCATACCCAACACTAATATACATATACACGTCTACAAGCCTCTAGGAGTAAGTAAAATATCTCATATCCAGGACAGGGCCCTGGACTACCCATAAGCTGTACATATATATAACCTGGTCAAAATATAAGCTAGACCTCTGACTCGTCAGCTCCAGGAAGAATGGAGCTTACCAAAATGGTTGAACTCCGCAACTCCTACTGAAGAGATCTGTCTGGGTATCTGTCTGGACCTGCAGGCATGTATGCAGCGCCCCCAGGCAATGGGGACGTCAGTACGACAATAATGTACTGGCATGTAAGGTAGAAACATAAAAGCAAGTCGCAAGTAGTAAATCCGAACAAGATAAAATATGAAACTTGTAAACTGTAATTGGTAAGACTCATTAAGCTCTTTCTCCTTTATTCTTTTTAGAACACAATACATGCATTAACACACGCTGCAACTCACTCTTTATAACCCACACTGAACCACAATAGCGCCTCGGCGCACCCTATATTTAATAGCCTCAATATGGCAGTAGCGCCTCGGCGCACACTATGTATATAATGGCCTCAATATGGCAGTAGCACCTCGGTGCACACTATGTGTATAATGGCCTCAATATGGCAGTAGCACCTCGGTGCACACTATGTATATAATAGCCTCAATATGGTAGTAGCACCTCGGTGCACACTAACACGCAAACCATGCATAATAAGTGTATTACTAGATTGACCTTCAAAGCTATTCTTGTTATTTATGAAGGTTCATTTAGATAACGTCTTTAGCCTTGGCTTACTAGGTGTTGGAATCAACATACCAAACACATATAAATGGGGATTGACTTTCTAACTTTCCTTGTATACTTTCTAAAGCTTGATTAGAGATCACAATACAAAGAAGAAACTCGACAAACGGATAACTTACGTTTCGTGCAAAAAGAATCGGATTTTTATAAGAAGGCGACTTGAATCACCATAATGTATAAATTAGTTCCTTAAGACTTGTTGAGTTACCAAATCAGCTCTCTTCAACAAAATACTCAAATTCCTTCTTTCGGAGATTTAG